>MQUG01003382.1:0-173081 GCA_007213375.1 Steinernema feltiae
TTAACCCTAACCAACCTTTGGTGACCTTTTTAGTGAATATTTAACATTTTCCAATCATTTTTGAATTCGAAACCTTTTTTCAGAATTCAGTGCTCTCAATCGAACATTTCAATCTCAATCATTTCAAAATGCTAGAAAAGGCCGGAAACAAAGTGTTTTAGAATCTTCATTTTTTTTTAAATTTTAATTATTTTTTACAACTTTGATTTTTAATTATTTTTTTCGCCACTGAGATTACACAACAAATGGAATAAAGTCAACTCAACTTTTATTGCAATCACAATCTTGTGGGCTTGTTGCAAAAGTGTGAAATTAATTTATTAACCTTTGGTTCCTTTCAAACTTTGAAATTTATTTATTTTAGGATCTCGACTATCGGATCTTGAGACCGTTGGGTACATAAAACAAAAACATCAATTTTTTCAACTGCAACAGCAAATCCTGTTTTTGCGCTGTCCATCGCTGTCCACAAACCAGAGATGGTGGTTACGAGCTCATTTTTGTATATTCGCACTGAGGTCTAGAAGTGCATTTGGTTCTCAAAGAATAACGTGAAATGTCGTTTACGGGAAAATTTTTTGTTAACTTTCGACCAAACGATTAACGATTGGTCTCATATGGACATAGGGAATGTTCCGCTCAAAATGAGATATTTATTTTTTGAATAGTAAATCGAATATAGTAGCGAATATTTTTGCTGCCAAGACTGGAACTCATATTCGTTTAGAGTTTACGTGCGCTCAAAAATTCTATCCTCATACACCAAGCTTAAAAGTTTTAATTTTTAAGTAATTATTTTTAAATAAATAAGCCAGGAAAGGTAGATTGGAATTAAAAAAATATTTTTATTATTTTAATAATTATTTCTAAATTGTAACAAAATGATTTTTGCATTTTATTGACAACAAGAGCAAAGAAAACAGATAAATTTCGCTCTTCTGGGCGGAAGAATTGAACAAACATCGCGGTGCTTAGTGCTTCCGGGTTTAAATTTTTCCACGTTCTTAAGTATGCGTTTCTTTTACATTAAATCTACAATTTTTGATTTTTAATTTTTTATAAAAGACTTGTCAGAATCTAGTCACTGGATTTAAATTTAAATTAAATTTAAATAAATTTAAATTTTCGTAAATATTGAATACTTCTCTGACTTTAGTTCGAATAATCTTCTTTAAATCTCTGAACAAGCCAAGACACCAAACCTTGGTTGTGCAACTCGCAATCTCGCCATTGAATTTTCGCCCAAATAAAATGTTTTTTACTTTATTTATTAAACGAGTTTATTTATTTTTGGGCTGAAGCTTTCAGAAAATGCTGTTAATCCTAAGCAACATTTGGTGACCTTTTTTAGCTATGATTAATTAGCGTCTTCCGATGGATTGCTACAGGGGAAAACTGATTTAAACTGATTTGCCGTTCTTTTCATTTTAAAATCTTCATTATTTTCAAATTTAATAATTTTTTTAAAATTTTAATAATATTTTAAAATTTTAATAATTCTTAAAATTTAATAATTTTAAATTTTAATTATTTTTTAAAATTTTAATAATTTTTTAAAATTTTAATAATTTTTAAAATTTTAATAATTTTTTAAAATTTTAATAATTTTTTACAATTTTGATTTTAATTTTTTTTGTCATTTACATTACACAGCATAAGGAGTAAAGTTAACTTGACTCTCGATTATACGGATCGTGAGACTGTCGGGTACCCAAAACAAAAGAAGTCGATTTTTTTGTCGCTCAACTGCAACAACAAATCCTATTTCTGCTTCATATCGCAGTCCACAAACCCGATATGGTGGTTACGTGCTGATTTTTGTATGTTCACACGTACGTTTTGAAGTGCATTTAATCTTCAAATATTGACTCACAATAACGTTAAATGTCGTTTACAAATTTTTGAAGAGCGGTCAATGCGTCGTGTCGTCAATGTCAGTGAAAACCGTAGAGAGTTCGAATTAACAATGAAATAATTTTAATTTTTGTGAACGGTTTTGGAATTCTTTGCTAACTGCATTCATCACACGGTTCGCTACTCTTTAAATATTAAAAAAAAAATTTCTGCAAACTTCGACTCACCGGTCCAAATATGGACACTTTTCCCGCTGAGAAATGGTTTGTACAACTCAAAGTATCACAAAAAGTTAATATCACAAACGAAAGGTCATTTTTGTCGGCTGACGATTTATTCGATTAAAACACCGGTCCGTCAAATGTTTTCAAATCGCGAGTTTTTTAAATTTTAAATTTTAATTGCGCAATTTCAATTTTCCGTACGTGAAGATACATGCTGACTCGGAAGCGATATATTTTACCATATACCGTAAGGGAGCAATTTTGTTTCAATAGTAGCATCTAAATAGCGTTCTGATGGCGGTACTTTATTTATCTTTTTATTTTTTTTAAACATGTGCGGTGAATAATAACTCTTTTAAAGGTCAATTGCGAATAAACTCAAAATTCTTTAATTAAATAAGATGCCCAATTCTTATGCTCAAGTCAGTTACAAGTGATGGTAGTTACGAGCTGATTTTTGCATGTTAAGGTTTTGAAGTGCATTTGGTCTTCAAATATTGACTCAGAATAACGTGAAATGTCGTTTACAAATTTTTGAAGAGCGGTCTTTGTAACCCGGTCAATGTGCCTGCCGCTTTACTACCAATAGCATAAAAAGGTTGCAATTTCCCTCACCTCAATGATTTGCAACGGTCCAGAAGCCATTTGCAACGGGTTCATGGGCAGCAACATGTCGTCAATGTCAGTGAAAACCACCATGTCAGCGAACGGTTTCACGAAATGAAGACAATTAACGTGAGATTCTTCGATTCCTCGCGACAGGACCAGGCCGTTTGGGTTCACATCCGACAGCACGGGCCATTTCGGCCAATCTCTGATGATCACAATGCCTGGAAAAGCACATAATAGGCATAAAATGGCGCTAATGCACGCTACCCTGTTTCTCGTACTCCTTCAAAATGAGATACGCGTTCGCGGAAGCCGACTGCACGGGGACGACGATTTTTGTCGCTCCGAATGCGAGCCACGTCTCTATTCCGGTGAGCAGGATTTGCCACTCGGTGTAGATGTACATCGGCGCCATGCAGACGACCAACGCTTGACGTTCGGGGAAGGTGAGCGGTGTTTCGAGAGTGAGTTCGAGCGATTCTTTGAAGTCGGATACGGTACTCAGGCTAAACGAGGAAAAATAATTGATTTTTATCGCATTTTTTACAATAATATACGAAAATATCCAAAATTCAAAAACTCAGAAAAGTGGACATTTTTAATTTCTGGTAAATTGGTCAATAAAAATAAAAAATATTGCATTTTGAATAATTAACCAGTAAAATGCGAGGTGTGAATTTTTTAATGACGTGTTTTTTGTTGATTTTTTCCCGTATCTATTCCACAATTTGCAATTTTTGAAATCGTCATCACTGATTTTTAGTACTTATTTGTGAACTGATTTTAATTTGTTCATTTTAAAATCGTTTGGGACTCAATTTTTTGTTTATTAATTTAACAAATCGCACACAAACAGCAGGAACAGGCTGTTTCGTTTAGAACGTGTGAATTGACATATTTTCCGATTATAACGATTTTTTCAAAATGTTGCTCAATATTTTAATTTTTGGCCTCGTACTCTGGCGCCGAAGCATAGATTATGCCCATTTTTGGATTTTTACAACTAAAAAATAGTGCTCTGTTTGAGCTAGGCCCTGCAAGGATTTTTGAAAGATCCGCCTCCTCTGTCCTCTCATACTTTAGATGTTTTTTCGATTTTTAATTTTCATCTTAAGTGAGTACTTAAGTGAGATTCCGAGAAAAAATTGCGAGTTTAAACAATTTAAAATATGTTAAAGTTGATGGTTCCAGATTTTTTTATTTGTACCTTTTGTAATTTCTCCCATTTCAGAAGGGCTCGGTGTTCAGTGTCCACGATATTACAAACGAGATCACGTCCAAAGGTACTCATGACATCCCATATTTTTGAAATTTATTCAACAGTTTAGGTACCCTATAATATTTAGGTCTTAAATGAAAGTCTGGAATTTAGGGAATTCCCAAACTCAAAAGTTCTATAGTAATAAAAACTATTTTAACAATCGAAAATTCAGTGGCTCACAAAGCTGGCTATGAGCAAATAGAACGTGTTGCTTAAATTGGTTTAATTTTTTGAGGTTAAATACCTGCTCTTATGATACCTGTATTTTTGGTACTTGGTATGCCAACCCATGATGTTGGTGTTTAGAGGAGCAGATTTTTTGATCATTGTTGTCCGATTAATTTCTAGAAATAACTGTTTTTGGCGTATTTTCAAGGCTTCGACCCTGTTTTTAATTTAACTCATTTTAATTTTGGTCAAACGCCGATTGTTTTTAACTCACCTTACAGTATCCACACTACCTGCCGCTATCCTGCACTCGGCCAAATGTCCTGACCACGAGCAAATGTCGTTTGCCGCGCGTTTTCCTTTGTGGATCCTCTCGATGTGCGCGCGGTCAATCAGTTCGTTCCCCTCGGCGTCCGTACTCCTGCAGTACAACGAGTGGCTCTGCCTTGAATCACCGACAAATTGAAGCACCGCGTAATGTCCACCAACATTTTGCTCCGCGATAGGACGATGGAAGGCTCCTGAAACGAATTTTAGTTTAATAAATTTAAATTTTTGGCCGCAGAATTCATCAAACTAAAAATGTTTGTTTCTCGAAAAAAAGTCTTACAAGGTTGTTCATGGGTGCCGAATTTTAAGTAATTTCGTACATTTAAATGATTAAAAAAGAATTTTTTGAGCAAGTAATAATCGATACAAATTTAAAAAATAAACAAAAAATACCAGGCGATATGCCTTTAGAATACTACTCAAATTTGTGAAAACAATTGCACAAGCAATCTAAAAAACATTGCTGTGTCAAACTGGAGTCAATTTTTTTAATTTTTGAGCTTAATTTTTAAGCTTAAAGCTTAAGCTCCGCTATTTCTTTTGTGACACCAGTCCTAGCTTCAATTTTTTTGATTGATTCACCTGTGTAATTAAAAATATGCTTTCAATTTAACGATCAAATTTTTTGAAACTGAAAGGAGTTGATGAAAGTAGTTATTTAAATACAGTTTTGCGATCTTTAATTTTTTAAATATTTTCTTAAATATTTTTTTTAAATAAATTGAAATATTTTAATATAAACGTTTAATTTCTAATTTATAAATAAATAGTTTTCTTTGGACGATGGCAACAATTTTTTGAAAACGAGAACATTACACAAAGTTTTGTTTGTCATTTATGTTCCTGTTTCTATCTTGGCGCCATTTTTTGACAATTCCAAAGTAGCATTTTTGCTCTAAGATATTTATGCTCCAATCCACAAATAATTTTTATGTTCGTTTGGAAGTTGATTTCACTGCTTGGAGACTATTAGTGATTATTTTGAAATTTAAAGGTACTTTAAATTTTTGGAGGAAGTGAAACATTTCTTTTAAAAAAATACGATCATGCGCAATTCCTTTGCATGTGAATTCTTTTTTGTCTTCTCCTGTAACACCCTCCCCGAATTAAGTTATTCAAAGCGAAAAGACAAATGATGTTAGAGCATTTTCAATTTTTGTAATTGTAACTTTTATTTTATTTTATTTGTTCTAATAAATTATTTTTCTTTTTTAAAAATTTTTTATTTCATTTTATTTTATTTTTAACAATTTTTTTTAAGTTAAGCCTTACTTAAACCGTATTTTGTAATTCATTTTGGACAACCGGACAACTAGACGTCAAACATAATTTTTAACACTTTGACGATAAATCACTCATGCAAACTTAGCAAACTCGGTTTTAGTTTGTTTGGAAATTCATTTCAAGTTTTTTTTAATTAAATTTTTGCAAAAAGCAATAAGATACTCAACGCTTTTGTATCAAAAGAACGAACCTATAACAATGGGTCGTCTTCCAATTTGCTTCGTCAAAAACGCGTCGCCGAGGTTCTTCAACGCCCACATATTCGTCGTCCGATGGTACAACGCGAAACCACACACAACGCCAATGACGGCGAGCGTGAGCTTGAAGAATCCATCGCAGAAGCGCTTCGGCCTGAAGCACTGACGGCGGCCTCCTGTGAACATCATGGAGGTGGCGGCGGCGTGGGCGGCAGAAGGGGCGATCGATCGCAGGTTGCGTCGGTCGACTCGAGTGACGCGAGTTACTCTCGGTTCGGACGACAAGATGACACAAAAAGATTAGGAGATGACGCTCAATTCCAGCGTGTAACACGGTGTCATTGTGAGGGAAATACAGGGAACGTTGAACGAAAGAAAAAATGACCAAAAAATCAATTTTTAAATTTTAGGATTGCAGTTGCCGTTGTCAATGCTTTGCTTTCCACGTTCAAGCTTTAAAAAATGAACCGAAATGGAGACACAGCTCCAGTTACATGGAGACAGTTACAAAAATTTTTGCATGACCATGTCGCACACAGCGAGTAGCTTGACCCAATGATCACCAAAATTTAATCACTATTAACCAAAAAATTGTTTCAAAATTAAATTTTTTTTTAATTAAGTCCTCAAAGAAAACCTGACTTTCAAGCAATTCTTAATGGTCATTCTTAATGGTCTCTTTGTCGCCTATTTTTTTTTTGCTGTAATTCTGAGAATAAAATGATTAAAAATAGAAAAAAAGCATAAATCATAATCCAACTGTTTACATTCCGCTATTAATGGGTGATTTAACGACCAACCCCGTATCAAAAAACCTTATTTCGCACCTCTAAGTGTCGCGTAGTGTTCTATCAAAAGTGATCCTCAACAAAAGTGAACTAGCTTAACATACAAAAATTCTTGATTGTTGCATTACATGTAGCTTGATCCAATGATCACGAAAATTCGATCTAAGAATTGTTGCAAAAAATAAGAATTGTTGAAATAAGAAAAAAGAAATAAAAATAAAAATTGTTGCAAAAAAAATTTTCAAAAAATTAATTAAATCTTCATACTAAAATCTGGCTTTCTTAAAATCTTAATGGTCAAGTCTTGCTCCTCTTTGGCTTCTTTTTCTGCTTTACCTGCCTGTCGGTTAACACAACGAAATTTGTTCAACACGTTTGCAGGCAGTCAGTCATACCAAAAAAGCCGCGTTTTTGATTTAAAATATTACCGATTAAATGAAGATTTAATCGAAAAAAATGTGAGTTTATTTGTGTATTATTTGGCCGCCAGTCTCGCCAGTCATTCCTGTTTTCAAAAAAAAATTTTTTCTTTCTGAAAATCTAGAAAATCGAAAAATAGAGCAAGACAGAATTGTAAAAAAATTAAATAAGAACAAACACTTGGTACTTGTGCCGCCAAAGTTATAATCTAAAAAATCCGATGGATGTGTAAAAGTCGTGTTTACTTTGTTCAACGTGCCAATTGAAACAACAAAGATCGATAAGCTGGTGTTCAAAAATAAAATTGATTGAAAAATTCCTTCTAGTGAGTGTGACAATTGCGCAACAAACCAGATTTTTTTGGAAGATTGATAGTTGTGAAAATCAGAAAAACAAAAATTTTTATTAACGAATTCCATCTAAGATCATAGCATAAAAATATTTTGAAAAAAAGAGCGTTTGAGATGTTTGCGATTCATAGGGTGGATAAATAATTTTAAAGGTTGAATAGTCCTCCACAAGCAATTAAATCCAAAACAAGTGTTTTTGTGTTTCATTTACAATCTGCAGACGCGGGATTGACGGTTGAGGGAAAAAAAAAGTTTTCAAAAATGAAAATTTTTTGTGTAATTTAAATTTGAATTTAAATCTCGGCATTTGTCCTGCGAAATAACGTTATATTTGAGTTTAAGACGTGCGCTTCGATCAACAACATTCACTAAATGTCATGTTGTGCAGATGTTCACAAAACGCCCAATTATTTTGTGCCTGGCAACATATAAAACCTTTGTTTTTTTTATTCTCATTGGATTATTTCCAAAAAATGCATTATTAAATTTTTAATTTATGGATTTATTGACATCAACTCCAGAAAAAATTCCAGTTTATTATGTGTGGTCGAATTCAGTGCCCGCAAAAAATGTGTACTCTTAAAACGGCCTCAACTCAACGGCCTTAAAAAATATGTGGAAAAAGCAAAATTTGCCCAAAATTTAAATCATTTACTTGTACAATGTTTTGCTCATTTGAAAAATTCCATATGAATTTTTCCATGTCAAAAAATTGAGAATAGCCAGATATAGCCAATTTCCATGCTACGCAAAAATCAGATACATTAAAAAATTAAACGTAAAAATAATTGAAAATAAAAATTAATTAAAAAGATCTCGCGTTGTTGAAGAGAACTGTGCAAACAATTCCAGTTTATTATGTATTGTCGTATTCAAAGATACCAAAAAAATGATTACTCTCAATACCGCCTCAACTCAATTCAACGGCCTCAAAAAGTGAGACGACAATTCTCACTTTACACAAACAAAAGCGCTCAGAAATGCTAATTTTTCTTCAGCTGCAATTGCACTCACACTCGTTTGATTAAAGAATTTAATAAATAGGGAGAATGATCATTTTTGTATTTGCGGCATTAGCTATGTCTATAAAAGTTTAAAACTGTCAAATTTTCAGTTTTAAAAAATACCACAAATCCTAATTAACAGTATATTGTAAAAAAAAACTGCCGAACAAAATCTTTAAATTTCAAATTAAAAAGTATTGAAAATACTTGTTTCTGAGTTCACAAGAACAAAAAATTAAAAAAAAACGAATCAAATTGGACCAAAATTATTTAAAATTAATTTTTATTTATAAATATAAAGGATTTGATAAAATTCCTTCCATTTAGCGAATAAAATGTTTTTCAATGAAGCCATTAAAAATTTAAATAAGCTTTGAAAATTGACTAATTTCTTGAAATTGTCGGTGCAAATTAAATTAAATTAAATTTTAAATTCATTATCGGAATGCTCCAAATCTCCAAATCATTTGGAATTCTGCAAATGATTCAAAAATAGATTTATTTTTGGAGATTTATATGCCTAGAAAAATACTAAAAAATATAGACGTTATGGATTTCCGAAATTTGACAGTAATCTACAGTATGGTTAGCCCGTCACGAAGCCTAAACGCTCCCTAAAAATTGCTGTAGGCTCATTCAGAACGTGAGGTCTTTCGTAGAAATTAAATTAAATGCAAAAACGCTTTTCAACTTGAAAAATTTAGCGCTAACGACGTGAAAGTGCACAAAAAAGCAACTTTAAAAATTGTGAAAATTATAAAAATCAATGTTTTTTAAAAAATATTTTAAAAAATTCCTCAATTGGAGAAGACAATGTTTAAAGAAGACGGAGCAGACAAAAAAAACCTTCCTTCACCTACAACCGACAATCAGTTTCACACAGAAAATGAAAGATGATCGAAACGATTCCGTACACACTAAAGCCGACATTTTATCGCAAACATCGAAAAATTTAAAGACGAGCGCGGTTGAAGTCGATCAAATTGCCATTCGCGAATACATTCCGCGGGTCCAATTCGTTCTTGATCGACTTGAGAACCGAAATTCCGACTTCGCCGACCGTCGACGGCATCCACTGCTTGCGGAGCTTCCCGATTCCGTGGTGATGCGAGATGCTGCCGCCGCACGCGATGATCTCGTCACGGGCGGCCGACTCAATGCGGTCGTACACGGCGAGCGCGTTGCTCAGACCGCGCGAGTTGAATCCAAAGTAGAAGTAGACGCAGGCGCCCGAATCGTAGACTTGAGTGACGCGACACGAGGCCAGAACGGGGTGATTAACGCCGGCCGCCTTCGCCTCGCGTTTGATCAGCTGTTTGACGTTGCGACACAGGTTGATCACCTTGTCCCAGGGCACGGAGGTCTCGAACGACTCGCCCATGATACCGTACTCCATTCCGAGATCCTAGAATTTGTGGATTAAGGGGAGAGAGCTCTCTGAATGAGCTCACTCTGAGGTAGGCGATGGCGAAAGTGAGGCGATAACCGTATCGTCCGTTCTCTTCGCCCGCGATGACGCCGCTGAAGCGCTGCGCAATCTCGTAGAGACGCTTCTCCTCGGCCTCAGCTTGAGCTTCGGAGCCTTCGAAGACACACGTGGCCGCGACCATCTCCTCCACGCTGAATCCCTTCCATTTGGTGATGTAGAGTTTGCTGCAGTAGGCGGCGAGGTTCTTCCAGTAGGAGGTTTGCTCCAGTTTCATCGATTGACCCATGATGAACTGCTCGTTGTCGACAAGACGCAACGAGGCGGGTTGACAGCGCTACAGGCACGGATTACGGTAAATTAGGGGTGATTTTGGGGTTACCTGCTTGGCCACTTCACGGAAGAAGTCGACGCCGTGCTGGAAGGAGGGAAAGACGATCGAGCCGAATTTCTTGACCTCCGGAAGCGGGAAGATCTTCACGGTGACTTCGGTGATGACGCCGAGGGTCCCCTCCGATCCGAGAATCACGTGATGAAGGTCGGGGCCGCTGGAGATGCGCGGAACTTGGCATTGGCGGTGGATGAGACCCTTCGAAGTGACGAGATTGACGTGAACGAGGAGATCTTCAATATTCCCGTACTTGTTCTTCTTCATTCCGGAGGCGCGGGTCGAGACCCAGCCGCCCAACGTGGAGAACTCGATTGAATCGGGTTCGTGGCCACACGTGAAGCCTTTCGCGTTCAGCTGGCGCTCGAACGATTGTCCTACGATTCCAGCCTACAGAGATTACCGTAATCTGGGTTGAATAGAGCCAACTTCTGAGTTTACCTGCGCTCTGCAGAGCAGATTGGTGTCGTCCACCCAGAGAATTCGGTCCAACAGCGCCATATCCAGCGAGACAATGCATCTCTTCTCGTTCTCGGGGCATTCGAGCGCGTTCGAAACCGAAGTTCCGCCGCCGATCGGGATCAACGCGACGTCAAACTCGTTCGCCGCCTCGACAATCTTCAGGACCTCCGATTCGCTCTTCGGCCACACAACGAGATCGGGAACGCGATGCGGAGCGCCGCTGCGGAGCATCTCCATGTCGTGCATCGTGTGTCCGTGACTGCGGATCAGGCGATGATGCGAGCGGTTAGAGAAGGAGATGCCGAGCTCCTTCAGATGGTCGATGAATTCCTGATTGACGACCGCAACTGGGACTTTCACTTGGGAACGCGGCTGCGCGGGCGTCTTGAAGTCCATGTCGACGCCGAGATTCGCCTCGAACCACGGACGGAGCAGCGGCAGCACTTGGCCGCTCATGTCGTAGCGCGCGCCGGAGAGCATGACTTGGCCTTTGTTGTTCAACTCGAAGAACGAGTCGTCGTAGCCCCAGCCGTTCCATTTCAGGAGGTTGTCCCTGAAATGAGCGTGAAATTGGAGCAATGACCCAAAAAGCTCTTAGTCAATGGATCAAGCTGCTCGCTAGTTGGGTCAATTCTCTTATGAGAACAAGTTGGAAGCACCCCTTGGAATTCTTTAAAAACAGTCTTTCGCAGCGCAAGAACGCAAATCGCAGTCTGTGACGATTGAGCGCCTGACCAAATAAACTTGTCTGCGTTGTAGAACAAAGTGCTGTGAGCTATGCAGCCCGGTAATTCGCTCGCTGCGCCCTACGAAGCCTGGTAGGTCCGAAAAACTAGACTAAAAGACTAAGATTAGCCTAACGCTCAGCTTCTGCTTAGTTATCGTTATGCAATTCTCTACAAAGCCATCCATTCGTCTCTGTTTTCCAAAATTGAAGAAAAATTCAAAATAAGAAGCCAACTCGATATATGAGAAGCTGGCAATTAAGATAACGGCCAGGAAATTAGGACGTCGCAGGGTCGAAGCACAAGTTAACAAAAATTAGTGATTAAACTCAATTTCTTTGTCAAAACACGGGCCGAAATCAAAGACAAAAAGCGGGAACGAACGCAAACTTTGCATTAAACTAACATTTTCCCCAAATTTTGGTTTTTCGTGCTTGAGGGTTGTACGAGCGCCTGGATTTGCACCAGAATTGATAAAAATTTGCTCAAACTACTGATTCTAAACGAGAAAAATTCCAATCAGAGCAACCAATCGATTGCACCAACGCAAAACACGCTTACCTGTAAGACGCGGGGACGTCGTTCTCCTGCAGTTGCGACATTCTGAAAAGCAACACAATAATTCACGAAGGGAGGCAGCCACACGGCGTGTGATGCAAACGTGCGATGCACGAGGGGCAAAGTACAAAAACACGAGAGGAGAGATGGAAATCGCGCCACCGCTCCATAAAGCACCAAATGTGTCCTTTAAGCGTTGAAGCCGCCGACGCTAAGTCGCGCTCTTCGTGATAAGAACGCAGCACCCTTTGATCGGTCGGTCGGTCGCTGGGACGGATGGACTGTCACCATGTGAATGAATAGCGCATCATACTATACAGTACACGTGTGTCAAAGGTTACTGAGGCGATAATTGAGATAGAAAAGGAGAATCTGCCCGCGCTGCCAATGTAGAAATCAGGGAGCCCTGGATAACAGATTACGGTATCAAGAAACTGACAAACAAACAAAGATTTTCCAAGTAGACGTCGCTGTTTGCCGCGCAATCGTGTCCGCGGTTGTACGTTTGTCCTTCAGTCCGTCTGTCCCGCCGACTGCGCTGAGGACAAGTATCGATTAGTTTGTTCGTTCAGGGGTTTTTGAACTGATTTTCTCTCGATTATCCTGTTTTTAGCTCATAAGTCGCTTCTATTTTTGGAGATCTATTCTTCCAATGACCACAATTCCTTAGTTGAACGCAAAAACTCTGAAATGTTGCCTGTTTTCTGTATTTGCACACCATTGGTGCTATTCTTAACCTTTAAACGAGTGATCTATAGATCATACATTAGAATCTGACGTGCAGAAGTGAATTAACGAACCGACTTGTGCCAAATCTCCCCGAACTGCATCCATTCCTGAATCCTCTGACTGAGACCAATTGCATTATGACCTTATTCTCCAAAAATCCTCCTCTCGACCCCGATAACCTAAAAAAAAAGTTTGCGCGAAAAATGGGCGAAAAACCTTTGAGATGGCATGTTCTAACCAAGAAGCCAATCTGAATTAAAAATGCGCGAAAAACGGATTATCTGAAGCTCTCCGTCATCGCGTCAATTTCGCTTTCAAGCTGTAAGCCTTTTCATTTTAGTAATCAACACCAAAATGCCCATCTGGGCCGTCGTCAACTCTTGAGATTTGTATTCAATTCGCTGTAAGTTCACTATTCCTTTGGTCATTGCGCTATATTAAGATCAGCAAAGGATCCAGAAGCACGTATTACCATCAAAAATGGACTTCGCTGACTCAATCCATCGATATTGGAGGTATCCATTCGTTTGTTATTTAATTTTTCCCAATTTCTCAATTAATTTAACTTTGTTTTGAATGCCACTTCACTGTAAACTCCAAAGAACTAATTTATAATGCAAATTACGTTATTTTGAGGTTTTAAACTGCAGAAATCTTCAAAATTTATCTCTTTTCGGTGTTGTGAACTTTTTTCGCTCTTAGTTTCTTTAAATTTGAGTTGAAAATATTTTTATTTAATTAAATTAATCACACCTAAAGCACCTGCTCGGCCACGATGTACTCGGATGCCCCTTCGGTACCCAATCCAGAAACTGTGGAAGTATCCGTTTCGGTTTCCTGAATCCCGGCCGCCTCTTCAAGTTCCGCCGCTGCTTCAAGAGGCGAATCAAGCATGACCCGATTAGAAGCTCCGGTCGCTCCACGACGGATCCACTAGCAGACCCATTAACATTCACGCAGGCGATCAGAACACTCCCGGACTTGCCAGGACGTTTCAATACGGCTGAATTGGTTTCGAAATCAGCTGACGCTATAGCCGCGACCGTCAACGCGTTGTCGAAGACTGCCGACACCATCGCACACATCTCCAGAGCTGCATTCTCTTTTGCGGAATTTTGCGGTAAGTGAAAGAACAGAGTTAAAGGGGTCGTAAAGTAAAGAAGAGAATCTCTTCGATGCACTCAAACATGCCGAAAAATTGTGAAAACTCTCCAATCTTTCAGATTGTTCACTAATCCCATTACACAAGTTTAAACGCAGCGATTTGTGATCCGCCGCAGCGTCAACGGCTTGCTTCGAAAAATATCCTACTTGAACGGTAAGCGCAATTGGACAATTTATTCCATTCGCATTGACTTTCAGCAGCTCAACAAACGCACTAGTCACATGGGAAGACGATCTTCATCAAATACCTCCTGTTGAGCCTCCCGCTTCCGCGTTCAAAGTGTCCAGCCTTCTTCACCTCCCTCACCCACGTTAAGCGAGCTTTGAACGAATTCCGCGACAACCGGAGAACAACGGTAACTTATTTAAATTCCTTTCGCATCAATCCTCTTTTTGTCGCAGAAATGCTGACCTCAACGCAGAAACAGCTGTTTAGTAAACTCGAAGTACACGAGATAAACCGCCATCTTCTCATCACTAATCGCGCTAATTTTCTCAATGTGCGCCAACAGCTATGCAATCTGCAAAACAGATGGCAACCTAACCACGCTGAACCTAAAAGACGAGCAACGCAAAGACGCCCGGCTCAACGACATTATCCGATACCTAAGCAAAGGAGAAATCCCCTCCACCGCGCTCGACCACATCTCGTTCTTGCGAACAACAGAAAATTATGAACTCTGGACAACATCGCCAATGTCGTTGCTTCCAAGAAACGCTGTCACTGGACTTATTTTGGTCGCTTGGATCTTATTGTTCTCATTTAGCTTGTAGTAAATCTGTTGTTGATTGTTCTCTGTTAATTTGTGAATCGTTCTGGTTGCTGTGGTTTCTTGAATTGGCTGCCCCTTCGCCCAATCCTCACGGACAGGCTGTGTTAAGAAACGCTTGAAAATGAAAACAAAATGAACTCCGGCGTCTCCTCATCCTCATATGGCGCTCGTGAATTCTCGGCCTTCCCGAGTGTCACCGGAGACGGTGGAATTTGCTTCAAGATTGTAATGTTATGCGCATTAAGCGCAATGTAACGCTCCCGGCCATATAAGCTCGCGGAGCATGAATAAAATCACTCTCACCACTGACCGCTTTAATCTTGGAACGAGTATTCACATCCTTTTGTTCCTGAGCATTTCGTAGCTAATAATTACTTTTGTAAATTAGAGTTCTGGATATATATTGTTAGACATAGTTAAACTAAATGAAAATATGAGCAATTTTAATAGATTTTCCTCAAATCTAAACGCCATAATATATTCTTGGTCATTTTCCTCAGCTGCAATGCTTTTCAGCAATGTTCAACAAAAATTTTGCGATGGAAATGGAAACAACTGCGCTGTCTTTCTATTCAGTATTAAGAATACCTTCAAATAACTTGAAAACCAAATTTAACATAACAACGGTCTTTGCCTAACAACACTCACAAACGTGACGCATTTTTTTGAGGTGAGCCGTTTTTGCATAGGTTTTAAATGCGGCAACATCACCTCCTATAGAATTTTTGCAGGTGGGAAATAGGTAGAAATGGCTTACTCAGTTTTTTCTTTTTATTTTTTTTTGGCCTTCTTTATCAACTCCAAGTCCGGAGCTCGCAGTTGTGATTATTATTTTAATCTTCAAACTCCATAAATTCCAACAAATTGCAAATAACATAATTTTTTGTTGGCGGGTAGTCCTCGCTACATCGCTACGCTGGCCTTTAGATAAAAAAAAGAAGAATATTTGCCGGTGTGTCATGATGTTTTCAAACTGGAGTTTAACAATTACATGAATTAATTTATTTTTGTCGGGAGCTTCAACCCAGTGGCAATCCACAAGGTCATACAAAGGAGAATAAAGAATGGTTTATTTACTTTTACGTCGACTTCGACTGAATGAAACATTTCAAATAACTTATCGCAGATTTGTGTTCTGGTCTGGTTCTCGACAGCAAATAAAATAAGTTTTTTTTACTATTCTTGAGAGACTAGTTTTTTTTTCAGTTTTCTTTAGTTTTCATCGCCTTCTGAACATCCAAAAAAGGTTACAGTTGTTTTGGTTTAATGGTAAGACCTCGCCGGTGTGTCAAGTCTTCGTCATCACAAACATCATTTTATATTTCTCAGAAAGATCACAAAAGTAGGAAATTACAAAGTAATAAGAGTCAATTTTAAAAGAAGTAATCAATTTTTGTGGTTCGACGGCGTGTCATTGATTCTTTCCAATAAACAATTCGAAATATTTCTTAATTTTTTTGAATAGCTCGACTGAGTTTTTTGCAATAAACTAAATTAAGGTTTTTGTGTCGCACGTTGTAATCTCTGCGTAGGCTAGAATAATCGTTGTAGTTGAATTTCTTGTTCAGATGTTTTTTGCTACTTTGTTGCCAATTTAAAGTGTCCGAACCTTAATTAAATGATGTGTTAAATTAATTAAATGATTGAATTTTTTTTGAAAACTTTTTCATTCCAGGTAAACATCTTTCTACTTTCACAATTTTTGTTTACTAGCGGCTTGTCCACACGTGTGACGAGTAAAATAAAGTTGTCATTTTTCTTCAAGTTTCCAAACCTTAATTAAATGATTTAACTTTTCAATATTTTTTTGAGCAAACGAAAAACAATATTGTTGTTTACTATCAGCTTTGTCACCTTCTAGCTGTTCAAGTTATCATTTCATTTTTGTTAATTTTTTAAATATTTTAAATATTTTAAATATTTTTGTTTTTAATTAACAGTAATTAAAGTTAGGAATTAACATTTAATTAATTTTTGGATTTTGAGAGTTTGCATTTTTTCTCGTCATGTTTCTCAGTGTTTTTAAGTAGACTAAAGTTTTTGCCCTGTTAAAATGGGCTAAATTTTTGGAAATTGAGAAAAATAAATCAAATCAATTTTAATAAATGTTCTCGTGTTACATCTCTACGCTGTCGTTTAGATTAAAAAAGAGGAGAATTGTTTGCTTTCAGCTGGGTTGTTTGCTGGATTGATTCGACCCAATCAACATTTTTGCAGTTCTGCAGTACTTGCCCTCTGTACAAGAATGGTACCAAAAGTGAGAAATTAATCTTTCTAATCAACAATTCAAAGTGTTTCTCAACTTTGCCAAAACGTAGCAAATCGTGCCATTAAGTTAAAAATGAAAATATCAACAAATTTAATTTTTGAATCTGTATTTTACCAATTTTATTTTTTGGAGTAGTTGAAATTTCACTATTTCACTAATTTCATTTATTTATTTTTTGAGTGTAGAAATTAGTCTTTTGATGCGGACACATTCCAGGAATAAACAAATTTGAGGTTTTCGAAAGATCATTGCACAATGCATTAATTTTTGCATTTTTTTTCTTCCATCTCTCTAGCGGAACATTCCAGAAAGAGAAGACAAACGCACGTTGTACTTACGCTTTGTGCAGATTAGAATAATCAGTTTGGTTTAAATTTTTGTACAAAGCTGATTGTTGCCTAATTTTAATTATTTTAATTTTAATTTTTGACCGTTAGAAATGATGCAAACGCATAGTATGTTCAGAGTAAACTTTATCTTATTTTAATTTTTGACATAAATACGAAAAAAATTCATTTTTTAAATTTATTTGGAATGCTTCAGGACGTTTCTCAATTGTCATTAATTGTCCACCAAGATTTCTTGCACCAACGTGCACATTTTAGATATCACAGATATGTCCAAAAATTTTGGATTCAGGATTTACTTTATGCCTAACGGGCCCAACTCGTTTGTGTTCTGGGAGTAGATGAAAACGGGGAAATGAATACTCTAAAATCCGGAAATGAGACGGCAATAATGTATCAAAATCAATTGACGTGAAATGTTATAAAAGAACACAATCGTCGAATTTTCGCAAATTTTTGAGCGAGTGGTCACTTTACAACAGAGCGAATTTTTTTTAAATTTTTTGAATTTGAGTTTTGAATTTGAACAGAATTTTTGAAGTAACAAGTCGTCATAGATACAAAAAAAAAATTTTTTTTAGGAAACTGAAAATTCATTAAAATCTAAATGCCGTTGTTGGAATAATGGTGATGAGACCTGAGCTCAAATTCTGTTTCTGTCAGGCGTACTAACGTCCTTAACGATAACTCGCTTGAATGCTTTTTGGTTTATCGTTTAACAGCCCTGGTCCCTGTGTCCTTTGTCACGGGAGCATTTCTCGCTCTCCGCTGCAAAATTCACAAAAAAAGACGCCAGTTTATACAAATTTAATTTAATTTTTAACTTTTCAATTTTCTGGGTTAATTCACTCTAACAAGTGGCTATTCTTGATTCTCTCTGAATTCTGAGTTGGCTGAATTTGTGATCTGAGTCGCTTAATCGCGTCATTTCACGTTGACTTGGAAATTGTGTAAACGGTGTGCGTTTCCCGTTGCTAGTACAATTTTTGAGTTTGGTACCATCGGCCAAATTGTAGAAGGAAAACAAGTGGACTGAACGAAGGCTTGAATAACAAGCAACTTTAAAACGATTTAAAAAATCCGATCTTGAGAATTGAGATTTTTGCGTCTTGTTGAACGCAACTTTATTCAACACACCATTTCAAGGCTTTAAAGCTTTATTTCTGTTCTGGTATTTTTTTGCAGAAAATTATACAAATCCATTTTTGGACAGCGCGTAATAGCGCAGAAAAACAGAAGAGGCAATGAGAACAATCATAAATACATTTTTAGCCTTTTTCTGCGAGTTGAACAAGACATAGTGAATTAAATTGGTGAGCAAATTTCCTTTGTTCCGAGATCTGTTTCGCTGTCCGCTGTAAAATTCATAAAAAGAAACGTCAGTTCAAATTAATTTAATTTAATTTTTGAGCTTTGAGTCGTGGCTCATAAAGTAGCCAAAGCTAAAGCCACAGGAAAATAAATGGTCTGAACAATTGGTCTGAAAGTAGGGGTTGAATATCAATAAGGTTTTACACGTTTTAAAAAACAAATGAATCGTTAAATTTTTATTTATTTAAATTTTTATTTCAAGTATTCAAACAATATTTCGTTATTTTCTGGTATCTCGACTTCATAACAGTTTATAATTATTATCTTCACTCAATTGGTCACAAACAATAAGTTTTTTTTGAGAGCTTAATATGAACCCTGCCTTTAAGAGTCAAACTATTTTAAACAATCATAATTTTTTAGATTAATCAAAAATCAGAAAGAATTTCTTTCGAATTGTTATTCCTCGTCTTTTTTTCCAAAGATTTTGAGGGTGCACGATTTGATTTAACCAGAATAGAATAACCGAGTTGAGGAGCCAACTAAGCACACATACAGTAGCAAACGCAAAAATTGATCAAGTCGTACTGTTAAGTCGTACACACAAACTGTTGCATTTGTTGCAAACTGTTGCAAAGTTTTTGGAAATTGAGAAGAATAAATCTAATCAATGCGTTTTCGCGTTACAGCTCTACGCTGTCGTTTAGATTGAAAAAAGAGGAGAGTTTTTTGTTCATTCCGTCACATTCCAATTTTTTGCTCATTCCGTCACCGTCCGCTAGGATCATTCCGTCCTCACAACAATCATTTAGTTTTTCGCTCTTGACCGGCATTGAGACAATATTTTTGCCATGACAAATCATTTAATTAACCTCCATTAATCCTTTCCTCTACTACAAAATAAATCGTAAAAATTAAAAACAAACTAAAAAAGTGTTTTGTTTAATTCAAACTCACATAACTCAAATTCAAACTTCCAACTTTTAAACAAATTAATTTTTTGTAATTTATTTATTTATTTGAATAAATAAATAAATTATTAATTAATTAATTTTTAAATAATTAATTTAATTTGATTTACGCACAGTCAGTATTGCATAATACATAAAAAGTAGGATCTCAAATAGGAAAACGATAAATATATAAAATATAAATTATATAAAATAAAATTTTTTTTAAAGTTGCTTTGAGAGTCTGGACATTATTTAATTTTTTTTGGTTGTTTATTTTGTTAACAACAAAAGCAGTTTGTAGTATTGACCCATCATATTCGTTTATTTAAATTTTTGACGTCCATGACCTTATCCAAATCAATGTTGTCGCTTTTTAACTCATCAGTAAAAAAAAAAACAATTTTTTAACGCATCCAGCTCTCTTCTTGTGTTCTGCAATGTTCCTTTAATCAATTTAGAGCCCTTTATTTTGTAAAAAAAAACAATTCTACGTTCGCAAATCAGATCAAACTGCAAACCGAAATTTTTAAGACTAGTGGAAATGATAATTCAGTTTAACTTCAGCCGAAAGTATTTTTGTGAGTAGAAAAATTCTTATGAATTTTTTTACTTTTCATTTGACTATGAAATTACATCGTTTTATAATTATTCAGTTTTTTGGCCGATTTGAGATTAGTCTTGTGAAATTGAAATCTGTATGGACATTTTTGGAACCAGTGTAACATCTCCTGTAATTGTAAATTTTAATAGTAAGCTTTTTGTGCCCTCTATGTGCTTTCATTATTCTGTTGTTGGTTTTTTTTTAAATTAAAAAGTGAATATTTCTCAATTACATTTTGCATCAATTGTTGCATTTTCAGTTCTGCTTTACGTTTAGAAATAATTTAATTAATTAAATTAAATTAAAGAAAAAATCAATAAATCGTTTTTTTGATATTGTATGGTTTTACCGTTGACAACATTTTTTGAAAGCAACGACAGCAAGAGCTGCCCTTAAATTCAAATTGCAATTCAGGCGCCTTCGTTCATCTTAAAATCGAAATTGGTAGTAGATTTTTCTAATTTTTTTTGTGGAATTGATCTTAAATCATGCGATATTGCTGAGGCGCTTTTGAGGCCCTGCTGTTTATCAAATTCAGGCCACTGGTGACTGCGATCTATCTTTGATATTTTTGCTGACGTACTCTGTCTTAGTTCAAAACTGGCGAACATTCTCGTTTTTAACTATCTTTTTTGGACGAATCCAGCCCAGAAACAATTGAGGACTGAGAGGATTTCCTCAAACTTGTAGTTTATAGAACATTCTACCGGTTTTTCTTTATTTATTTACCGTCGATCGCCAACCAAAATTCACTTTTTTTTTTAACAATACCGATCGTACAATACCGATTAAATAAATATTAAATTCATTTTTTGTGAATCGCAATAATCTGCTGAAATACGGTTCAAAAAATGGAAGGCTAAATGAGCGTTTAGAACTTGGAACGCAGCGACCACGAGTCATTGTTCAATATTGAATGACGGTTTTTCACAACATTGAGAAAGTTAATCTTGTACTGTCCTGGTTTATTTTTTTATTATAAAAATTATAAATTTAAATTTAATTTAATTTAAATATTAATTTAAGCGGTTTTGATTTCAAAAGTTGAATTTTTTGCAATAATATCTTTTTAAAACAATAAATCAAATTTTTCATTTCTTTGATTTCGTTTTTATTGGACGGAAAATGAAAACCCTAGAATGTCTCCAGATGAAATTACCAACTCTTTTTGGTTGTTTAATTTGTGGACAACATTGGCAGTTTATGATATGATACCCAGCATATTCGTTTATTGAAATTTTTGATGTCCATGTCCCTATCCACATCAGTGTTGTCGCTTTTTAACTTAAGAGAAAAGCGATTTTTCAAGGAATCCAGCAATCTTCCTGTGTTCTGCATGTTCCTTCATTCAATTTAGAGCCCTCCATTTTGTAGAAAACAATTCTACGTTCTATTTTTGGTGACGTCCTTGTTCAAAACTGGCGAACGTTCTCGTTTTTAACTATCTTCTTTATTTATTTACGGTCGATCGTCAACCAAAATTCAAAGACATTTTTTTGGACAAAACCGATCGTACATATTAAATAAATATTGAATTAATTTTTTGGGAGTCGCAATATTATGCTGAAATGCTGTCGGCAAATGAGCGTTTAAAACTTGGAACGCAGCAAACACGAGTCAGTGTTCAATATTTAATGCTGGTTTTCACAACATTGACAAAGTTATTTTTGTACTCTCCTGGTTTCTAATAAAAATTATTTTAAGCGGAACTCACGTTTATGAGGGTTTTTCTCAAAACGATGGACAATTTTTGGTGATGTGACCGATACTTATACTCTCCTGGTTTCTTTACGTTACTTTAAGTAAATTACTTTAATCAGAAAACACGTCTGTTTTTGATCTCAAATAATTATAATTTTTTGCAAGTACTAGTTGTAGTTTAAAGCGATAGGTTTTTTCAAAATATCTTTCAAAGTGAAATATTCATATTAAAAAAAAAAAAAGATTTTTTGGTAGTCATTAGACATTAGACGTCATCTAGAATCAAATGGAGGACGATCTGTTCGATAGGTAGACACAAATTTATTTTATTTAAATTAAAACTAAAATTAATTTTCACTTTTTTTGGTAGGCGCCCGGTGTCTCTTCAGCAGCAGTAAAGTAGTTTAAAGTGGTAGATTAGTTAAATTGGTAGAAATTATTAAATTGATAAAATATCATGATTTTTTTGTAGCAGTAGATCTCATCCAGTCATTTAAATAGTTCAGTTTTAACGCTGAGCATTTTGTAGCCAGTACATATTATTCCAAACGAGAACAGCATTTTCGGAGCTTCAGAACATTTTGACGAGTGTCTACAATGAGAAGACAATCGTGCGAGAATTTTCCAGCAAATACATATTTATTTTACACAAAACGATAATTTATTACATTTTGCACTTTAGTTCTCACGGTTTTGGGCGTATTTTCATACAAATTTATTTTATTTAAATGTGAATTGAAATTGATTGTCACTTGAACATTTTACACCCTCCAAAGATCTATTTTCTGCAAAACACAAATATTAAAAAGCAAAAAACAAGTATTGCCGCATCATAATCATAAACGCCTGTTATAAACTACTAATCAGCCTGTCATAAACACAATCCATTTTTAGATCGACAAAAGACAACTCAATCAACAAGTTCTTTTGCTAAACACGATGAATTGCAAAGTTTCATGAGATCACTTTTGCCGCTTTCAAACTTTATTTGTGCTCGCTCAATAACAAGCCCGAATCAGCTAATTAGCGAAGCCTATAATGTGCAAAATCAATTTTTTTTATCATAAAACTGAACTAAAGCTTCGTAAAGTAGAAAAGTCCGTGAATTCACCTAAATACCGTAATATAGCATAATATTCCTTGTTGCTTTTTTTGCCTTGTGGTTCATTGTAGTCGTCACTTTGCAGTGAATAGAGAAGTAAAAATAAATTGTTTATATTTTAAATTAACTCTTTTTTAAAATTAAAAATTGCGTTTTATCGCCAACAGCAGTTATTCTTGCTAAAATCAATCTTTAATTTAAGGAAATTTAAGGAAGATTACACGCCATTTGGACAGTAACCCTCTTGTTGTGGCTACAGCAGTATGAAAGTCTTTGAAACTGTTTTTTTGTTTCTAAACTAAAAAAAGTCAAATCAAATTTATTTTAAGATTTTTTGCCTACCTTTAATTTTAAAACGACGCAAACGAGGCGCGCCAAGAACAGCAGCTGCGTTCAGCAGTTAATTTAACATTTCAGTGGATCAGACCAACATTTTCTTATGTTTGTTTCCGCATTCGGTTCGAGCTCAACTGTTCTGATATTATAAAGGAACGATATTCAAGTATTTTTTTTTATTTTTTGGACGTAACACACACTTTAATTCTTTCGTTCTAAAAATGAAATTTTTGTTTTTAAGTATTTTGTCACTTGTAAGTTTTTTTAGGCTTTCCTCACCATCTTTCACACATCTTTCTCATTTCAATAGCAGTTTTTTGTTGTATAAATACGCAGAAATAAATTGTCTTGCAGTTTAAACTGAGAGGTTCTTCGAAACATTTTGTAGAACAAACTTCACGCCGTCCAAGTTTACGCAGAGCATAATTTTGTAGACGAGACATATAGACAGATGTCATTTTTGATTTTTAAGCTAGCGTCTACAACGAGAGCGAGAAACAATAGACCGTTTTTGTTCGAATAGAGAACGAATAATTTATCACATTATAATTGACAGATTTCTTGGGGTTTTTATTGTAAAAATGCGGTTTTATTCAAACATTCAACTGTATTATAAAAAAGAATTATAAACAGAACACTGCGAAAAAAAGCAGATTTTTGTTGAGTTGATTGCTAAATATTAAATTTAAATTTAATAAAAAATGTTTTTTTCTAAAAATTTTTTTTATGTTAATCAAGCTCGAATAATGCAGTTCTTGGTCAAAATTCTTGGTCAAAATGTTGCTGTATAATAGAGCCTAAATTATTTTAAACATTTGAAACAATTTTCAAATCGAGGATATCTTACATGCATGGTTTATGACTTTCGTTCATAAATCGTCGACTTGTTTTTTTTTAATTAAAATATTTTTGCCAATTTTCACCGACACTGGACTACTAAATGATAGATAGTAAAATACATGTTTTCAGGTGAACTTTCTTAACTTTCTCATTAATTAGAAAATGCTTTTTGGATTTAATTTTTGGAAGCCAAATGTTCATTCTACAATGAAAATGAACCTAGAACTTTTTTATTTGTCAGTTTCGACCTTGAAGTTTGTCTTTGAAGTTTGTCTATAATTTTATCCGCGCAAAGATATTGATCGAAGATAAGATCGAATTGAATTAATTTTTTTAAATACAAAAAATACGAAAAAATTGCTTTTGGTGTCGATTGTCGGCGTGATTTGCTTTAAAAAAAAACAAGAATAGGCTGGCATTATGCACTTCATTCTACTTTACAAGCTGAAGACCTATTTTATTTTACAACATATTTTGATTTAATGATATGTAGTTTCAACTGCGTTAATTAATTTGTAATCTAAATTTATTGCTAAACAGGCAAATAAAAAACAATTCAATTAATCTGATCACACACTTTTGTTTTGCTGCAATGTTTGCCATAATTCATCAAGTCCCGATAAAATCAAGTAACGATCGGTAAACTACATTCGACCGCTACTATCAACAGTTCTGACCATCGCATCGCTTTTCAGGGTTTTTTTTGCAGTTGCCAAGTTTCTGCCAAGCACATTGAAAACTCCTGAACAAATAGAATTTTACAGCATTTGTCTATTTTTTTGCTTTAATGTGCTGGATGATCGCATCTTAAATCTCGCAAAATCGAGGACTAATGAATTCTCATAGTGAAAATATTTTTGTATTGCGACCGATGTTCCCATAAAGGGAACAACTTAGGGCTTTGTGGGTAGCGTTTTATAGACTGGAGCAGAATAAACTGATTTTTTATTTATTTATTTTTTTTCATTTTGTGCATTTTTTTAATGTGCTTGCTGTTGCATAACAAGTCCCCAAACGCTGGTCTTTTTACTTAAAAACACTTTAAATTTGCATCAATGGCACCTGAGCGAAGCTCCAAAGTGAAGAGCTGATGAATTCTGTTTTAAAGTCAAAGGTCTAATTTTGAGTTGTCCAATGTTTGGGATTTGGGAGTTGTTCGGTTTATCCTTACAACCTTAAATTGACCTTTCAATCCTATTTGGTCAGAGTTGCTGGACTGATCGATGTCGTATTACCAAGCCAAATGATCGATGTGGAAATGTGAAAAAAAGGATATTTTTTGAGGGCAAGAAGTCAAGTCAAGGCAAGGTTAGAATTCTACATTTCCATATCTACATTGTCGTTTTCATTCCAACGTTTTTTCTGATTTTCAGTTTGAGGAAATTCGAGTGCTTGAAATCTTGAAACAAGTTCTTGCAAGTGCGATCAAGTGCGCACAGGTCATCAAATCATGATCCCGATCTTATTTTTAACTTTAACTTATTTTGGTTTCTTGGAGAGGTCAATTTTTTCATTATTCATTCCTTCAAATTCATTCAAATTCAAAAAATTATTCATTCAAATTGTTGCATTTTTTGCCAAGAGATGTCCCACTTGCAATCAACAGTCACTCAATGGAATTTTTTTTTGAAAGTGACTCTTCTAGAACTGAAAAAACAGCTAAAATCTACTATTATCGCAAATTTCACGTTTTTATCTGCTTAGAAAATTTATTTAAAAAACGTTGTTTCCGTTCTTGAAATATTTTGCTAGAATTAAGAATATCACTGGAATATAATTTTCCAATTTAAATTTAAACTGCTTACTGGAACATTAAAATAGTTCATTTAAAATTTAATTTTTTTAAACTATTTTCATCATGCGTACTAATCAGGCGGCATGTAATCACTGATTTCGGACAATTTAATTTATATTTTTTGCGAAGGCTCAAATTGTCAATTTTTGCTTCTTCTTAAATCGTAAAAATCTTTTTTAATCCTAGGTTTTTGCAAAGACAAAAGAATTGTCATTAGCTATTTCCAAAAGCGACCAGAAGTTTAACAATATACCAATTAAATTAATTAAATGAAAGTTATTTTTTTTGTCAGGAGTCGGGTCGCCCCATTTGCAATCCACAGTCATACGTCGGTGAATGGAGAAGGGTTTTTTGACTTCCACTTCGACTCTCAGAACTGAATGGAAATGTCGCAGATTATCGCAGATTTTACGTTGTTGTGTGCAGATTTTGTTGTTAATTTTACGAACAATTAAATTACTTAATGCAAAATCCTGTTTTTGGATGTGATCCTACCAGTAGTCTTTTAGCTGTAAATTAGCTTATATTGGCTCCAGCTTAATTTTGCAGCTTTTAGCCGCTGTGTCCATTTTCATTTTTATTTACTTCTGAATTTTTGAATCGAATCATTGCGAACCTATTTGACTACAGTTGCAATTTGCAACAATCGGTATGATGACTAGCACATCAGAGAGAGGTCCGTTAATTGAAGTATTAAAAACGGCATTACGACACGGCAATAAAAATGGAACGAGAACTGAAAAAATGTTTTTTTGTGAATTTGAAGGAGACGACAGTCCCTCCACTCATTCTAGGCCAAATACTGACAGCTGATTATTTTTACTTGTACCAGTTTTTTTTGGAGAAAGCTGTGTTGCTGGAAATTAAACAACTAAAAAGAATAATCCCAGCGACGGCGTTGTATTGTATGATGCGATCTTCTGTTTTCTTTAAGCGGTGTAAAAAACAAATTTTTGAATGTGTGACAAAAATATTTATTTGATATCAAATCCATTCGTGTTCCTACTGCGTTTAAAAATTATTTTTATTACCAACCCTGCCATGAACCACAGAAAAAGTCAACAATACGTTTTTTCATTTTTCTAGATTTTTAGTTATTTTTTTCATCTTTTGGAAGCAATCGGCTAGGCCAATGTCCATTTAAAAAATCCAATCTTGAAGGCTTTTGAGCGTAACGCTGACAGGAATACAGCCTAGAATAATCGAGTACGTCATCAATCTTCCGTTTTACTTGCGTTCAGTGAGAATGGTTTTAGTCTGAATTTGAGAGCGTTCAACACAAGGCTTAAGCCGTAAAAGAGGATAAAAGGGAGATTTTTTGTTTTAATATTCTTTAGTAATATTATAATAATATTCTCGTTTAAGCACGCAATCCAATAAATTCAGCAAATTACAGAGTTTTGGATAGCAATCGCGAATATATTCCCGAAAATTACAGTTAAATTAAATCAAACAAATTTTTGGGATTTGTTCTGTTTATCCTTACCACCTTAAATAAACCGATTCACTCTGTATTTGCGCTATAAAAAGCTATAAAACGCAAGCTTGCTTTCGCAGTGTTCCTAGCTTTTAAATAAATGATAAACAATCCGAAAAACAAAAAAAATGTAAGTATTTTTTTGGATTTGGAAGAACAAAATAACACTGTTTTTAATTTTTTTAAATTTTTATTAAATTTTTACTAGTTTTTACATTTTTAAATCATGAATTCAAGTCAGTTTTTCAGCTCGGTATCAGCCAAACATGATTGCTGATGATTTTCATTTGAATGAATTTATCACATAATATTGCTGAAATCGTTGCAATACAATCACATAATACATTCACCTTAAAACATTACGCGAACCAAAACAAATCTCAATTTTTGCGAATCCCCAGTTTGGAGAATACAGTTGCACGTTTAGTCGTTAGAATAAGTGCTTGTAAACGACAGCAATAATATCTAATCCTCGTGGCTGTGAATTGCAACGGAAACGGTATCAACGTTTGTTTAAGCATAACTACTTGCTAATAGTTTATAACTAATAGAGAATTTTTGTAACTTTAATATTTTGAATATTTTGAATTTTTTGGAGTTGTATTGTTAATGAGAAATTTTTATTTTTTTTAATTTTATTTTTAATTTTATTTTATAATATTTTTTTAAAATTCTAATCACGCAAATAGTGGATCTCTTTTCATCGCCTTAAAAACACTTTGGAAACTATTTAGTTGCGAATTTTTGAGTTTCGGCCTTTAGGTCTTTTTAGTAAGCTTTTGTTACTGTGCACTCCTGCTAGCAGATAAAATCCACAGTAGCAGAAGAGCTTCATAAAAAACGGCCTTTTTAAATCCAAACAAGAGTTCTTTTAATTTTCTCTTATAGTTGTTTGTTCACTGCAAACTCTCTGATTTTTACTGCTAATACTGAGTTAAATTTTTATTGTTACTACATGAGCAAAATTGAGCATTTCCATTCCGCGCTGTTTATTTAATTGGTGAAAACTCGTTCACAAGAGTGAATTTATAATTATTATCTTCACAAAAAAGCCTTTTTTGATAGTCATTTGCACTGCCCTTTGCTGTGACATGCACATCCGGTTTAAATTGATTTTAACAAACAAACAATAAAGTAAAATTTTTGTGGTACAGAATGGCGAAAATAAAACAATTCAAAACGTTGAAGAGAACTCTCTCATTAATTTTTTTGTTTTTGTTTTTTTTCTGGTTTGAAATTTACGCAGTTTTATGCTTACATTAAAAATATAAGCTCGAATATTATTTTTGATTGGTGGTGGCTAGATCTGGTCACGCGTTCAATTTTTAAAAATTCAGAATTTATTTCACTTGAATAAATGAAAGAAAAAAGCTATTTTAATTCTTATTCTTGTTTGTCCCACACGTAATGAAAGTGAAAAAATCTGAATTTTTGTTTGAATTGTTTAACGATTTATTTGGTTATTTCATGTCTGAGCGACGAGACCTACTTTGAAAGTTTTGCAAAGTTTTTTGCCTTGAAAAGACCGTTTTTTTCAATTTCTTTTGAGAATTTATTTTCTTTTACAAAAGATGTTGCAAAGAGAAGTATTCGAATTTCTCTAATTGCTGAAAGCTTTTTTAAATATTTCGTTAATTTTTGAGAAAGATCCTTCGACCCACCACTTTTTTCATTTCTTTAAGGAAAACTATTTGTCTTGAAAAACATTCTAGTTGCCGAGTTGCTGATTTGCAAGTACTTTTTTTTAAATTTCTCAAGTTTTTTTTTGAAGAAAAAGGAGCTATTTTATCACAATTTATAAGATATCAAGTTATATTTGGAGTTCTTCATTTCATTTACCAAATGAAATATTTCCATGAACATTTCAGTTTTTCTAAAAAAATCTCGTTAATTTTTGGTAATGTGAACTGTTTCCCGCTCTGTTGAATTAATGTCGCTAATTTTATTCTTATTCTTGTTTGTCCCACACAAAAGAACTTGAAGGAAGTCTTGAAAACTTTCTATATATCCGAGTTGGTGATTTACGATTAATTTAACATGCACATAAGTGCAGAAACAAAAAAAAAATGTCTGAGCGCGTTTTTCAATTTATTTTGAGAATTCATTGAATTAATTATTTTAATTTCATATTTTATTGCAAAAATGTTGCGAAATGCAAAAATTATTTTTGGCTGCTGTGGCCTTTGGCATTTAAATTAAATATATATTTATCTTGAAAAAAATGATTATGGCCAAATATATTGAATTTGAAAAAAAAAGATTTGAATTCCTCTAAGTGCTCAAAGCTTTCCTAAAGATACTAAAGTTAATTTTTGAGAAAGATCTTTCGTCCCCTCCCCCACTTTTTTAATTTCCTTAAGGATATTTATCTCGAAAAAAAATGCTCCAATATAATATGTTTGTGTGACGGACACGGGTTCTGATCGCGCGTTCAATTTTTTTAAATTAAAAATGTATTTCTCTTGATTAAATGTCGCAAATTATGAAGATTAGAATGATGAACTTTTTTGATATGTGACGAGTAGTCGGCGTTAGTATAACAGCATTATTTAAAAAAAAATTGCAAATTTGAATTTCTCTATTTGTTCAAAGCTTTTCTAAAATTTTTGTTAATTTTTGAGACAAATCCTCCCCCACTTTTTTAATTTCCTTAAGGATATTTATCTCGAAAATAAATGCTCGAATATAATATTTTTGTGTGACGGGTTCTGATCACGCGTTCAATTTTTTTTAATTAAAAATGTATTTCTCTTGATTAAATGTCGCAAATTATGAAGATCAGAATGATGAACTTTTCTGATATGTGGCGTGTAGTTGGCATTAGTATAACAGCATTATTTTAAAAAAATTGCAAATTTGAATTTCTCTATTTGTTCAAAGCTTTTCTAGAGATTTCTTAATTTTTGAAGGAAATCCTTTGTCCCACCACTTTCTTCAATGAAATTGTAACAATTTCGAGGCAGAACATAAGTTGCTTTGATGTTTTAAATTAAAAATATATTTATCTTGAAAAAATGTCGCAAATTATGCGCATGGCCAAAAATATCGGCGTAAGCTTCTGGTGTTACATTTTTTTTATTCCATTTGTGCTTACTGGTTCATTCATTTTCATTTTAATTAAAAAAATTATTTCTTTTGAAAAAATGTCGCCAATAATGAAATAATTTTTTCTCTTTTTTTTCTTCGCCATTTTTATAAAAACAATTTTTGCATTTTTTTTCTTTTACAATAAATTGTTACAATAAGGAAGTAATTGAATTTCTCTACTTGCTCAAAACTTTTCTAACGATTTTGTTAATTTTTGAGAAATATCCTTCGTCCCATCACTTTTTTTCAAAGAAATTCTAACAATTTTCGAAGCAGAACTAAGATTTCAAGCTGTTCGCTTGCGAGAACCAAATCTTTGATGCTGCATTGCAAAACATAAAAAACAAATTCATTATAACACACGTCTGAAAGTCCCGACAAATAATTTTTTTGCAATTTTTTATTGTGTCAATTTTTGATTGCATTCGTTCCACATTTTTTTTCACTTTTGAAGTAGACCTTGGAGCTTTCTTGAATGTATTTTTGAAACAGAACTACAAGTTCCATCGTCAAAAGCCGCAAATTTATCACAATTTAACACATAGCAAGTTATCACATTTTTGGAGGATTTCATTTCATTTAGAAAATGAAATTCAATGTTCGTTTTTAAAATATTTTTTTTATTTTTGGAACGGAGAATACCTTGTTTTCTCAAAAACGTTTGTAAAAGTAAGAAAAGTGAAAATACACGAAACAGACCAGTTATCTTTTCAGTCAGGCAGTAGATCCATGCAAGCATTCTGTTTGTCTTTCAAGCATTTTTGTTTTTCCAGCTTCAACGCGATAGCATCCTATTAAATTAGTAAGAATTTCTATAAATCTTTTTAATGTGAGATGACAAATATTGCCGACGAGGGTAAAAGTCTCACCTACTATCATTGCAATAAAAATATGAAAATATTTTTGATTGTTGAAAACCCACTTATTAATTCTAATAAAAGTGGTATCGTTGAAGACCTTATTAATTCTAATGAAAGGTACAATTTAATTGAGAGACTTTTTAAACTAGTAAATGCTTAAATTGTAAAAAAAAAAAACTCTGGCGAATGCGGTTCTTAGTCTGTGCAGAGTAATGGAAGCAATCTGTTTCCTTCAAAGATTTTTTTTCATTTTTGCCGGCATCACCCTGACGTTTGTTTGGCGCCTTCTTCTCAAACAATTTTTGATTTTGCTGAGAAGAAATAAAGTCAATTAAAGCAAGTTAAAATAGTGAAGACGTCCAAAGTTTAATTAAGAGATGTTTTTCCCTATTACTCAGGAACTACATGCTTTCTAGCGCTGTAATTTGAAACAATTTTTAATTTCCAATTTTTGCAGTTCCGAACTCTTAACATCTTCCAGTTTTTCATTGTTCTGCAAGGAGTTCATATCAAATTTGCATGGAATATTCAAGTTATAGCAAATGTGGCATCGTTGCGGCTGTTGTGAATTGGAAATTAGGTGCGCTAATTGAATTCTGTAATTCAGTAAAACAAAGAAAATAATAATAATTATTGATTTTTGGAAGCCTTCGTTACTGCCTCCCTCCTTTTTTTTTGCATTTTTGGACACGTCTGAATTGATTATTTTATTCGTAATTTTTGGGCGAACCGCCTACACTCCTTTTGCTATAGTTGGACTCAAAGGAATAGCCAGGGAGCGGAGTTCAACATAAAATCCACTCCAAAATTGGACTCAGGATCTACAGGCTTTCTAGCGCTTTAATTTGCAACAATTTTTAATTTCCAATTTTAATTTAATTTCTGCAAGAAGTTCATATCAAGTTAGCATTGAATATTCAAGCTGCTGTGAATTGCCAATTAGGTGTGCTAATTGAATTCGAAAGGTAATTGAGTAAAACAAAGGAAAAAATAAATATTGCTGATTTTTGAAAGTCTTCGTTACTGCCTCCCTCCCTTTTTGCATTTTTGGACCGGACGAACCGCCTCGCTCCTTTTGCTGTAGTTGGGCCCAAACCTATCGTCGACGAACGTCAGCTATAGACGATCAAAGAGTTCAATTGCTCTGTTCATGTTTGCAGTTTGAAATGACGAGGATTTCTTTGGTTCAAAATACGCTGGCATCAATTTTTTGTGGTTGAAATGACTGAATTGAGCTGAATTGGTTTTACTATGCTGTTAGATGCCATTTTTGATCCGCTAACGCATCTACTTTTTTAAAAAGTGTCTCAATTTTAATTTTTTTATTTTAGCACAAAAAAGACACAAAATATTTTCCCAATTTTTGAAGAGCTCAAAATCTCTCCTGGTTTTTGTTTATTCTGCAAAGAGTTGCAACACATTGAATATTCAAATCAAATCAGTTGCAAGGAGATTCAAATAATAAAACATAAATAATTCAAAATATGATGACATTTTCGGCGCCTGTGTGAATAACCAAATAGGTGCGCCAATTGGAATCGGTAACTCGGTAAAACAATGAAGAAAAAAACTATTGTTGATTTTTGCAAGTTCTTCTCCACCACTATTTCTCACTCCATTTTTGTGGCTCTCGGTAACGACAATTGAATAAAATTTTCTTTTTTTCCAGTTAATTACAAAATAGTCAGGGAACGGCGTTCAAATAAGAATGTACTCCAAAATTGGGACACAAGACACAAGAATTGGAATAAATTAGATTGGAATAAAATAAATTTTTGACCGGTTCAGTCTTTTTTTGACAGATTTTCGAGGCCGCTGTTTCCACACAATTCATAAGGATGCCAGAAAACCTGACGAACATTCATTCATCTCTTTTACCCTCATTTGAGTGCGTCTATACTAATCTACTAATCAATATAAAAACAGCCAAAAGAAGTTTCAATTTTTGATTCGCTGTCTCCCTTCAGAATTCCAGAAGGATCTCTCTGTTTCACAGGAGGCCAAGTTTCAGCAGAACGTTTGACGCTCGCTGCGCTAAAACACGTTCACCAAACTCACCAAATTATTCACCAAATTCGTTAACCACAATTCCTCATCGCAAAGGATATCTATGTGGGTTTGTAACTTTACTTTTGTCCCTAGTTTCCTATGATCTTACCGGATGAGAAATTTATACCGCACGATGTGCAATTCACCTTTTGCAAACAATTTGGTCGTTTTTTCGCTAACAGTTGACTGAAAGTCAAGTCAAATTTCAAGTCCAAATTTTTGATGCCATGATTTTCACTCAGAATTCCAGAACGAGCTTTACTCTTTACAGCTGGAAGTCCTGTTACCGAGGTCGTTGTGGTCTGCTGCGGTTTATTGCGGCTTTATGGGAATGTTGCAAGTATAGAAAGTGGTTGCTGCAGATTTAATAATAATATTTGGCTCTTTAATTTAATCTTTAATTTAATTAAATTTAATTAAAAAATATACTTTATAATATAATATAGTAAAATATAATACTTTATCTCGCTTCCCAACAACGAAGAAGATTAAATTCCAATAAATCTTGAATTCTATAAATTGTCTCATAATCATAACATATAATTTTCTTTTTTTTGCCTTCCACCATACCCTCCTTTAGGATGGATCTCTTTTTGGGGCTATAAGCCCTTCTTCGCACCATGTTTTGTAAATTAAAGTGTCTCACGTAATTTAAATTTAAAACATTTAAATTCATTTAATTTTAAACTCACTTAATTTAAATTCAATTCAATTTAATTTAAATTTAATTAAATTGTATAACAATTTAAATTCAATTTTGAATGTCTGAATTTTTGAATTTTGAATTGAATTTTTGGAATTTTTGAATATCAAGCGCCTTTTATTAACCCACGGTTTGCGGACAATAGTCTATTATTTTAGGTTTTATTTGAGCTGATTTTTGACATTAAGACTTTGTTATACTTGAAGACTTGAAAGGTTATAAAATTAATTTACCTTTCAATTAAAAAAAAAGTATTTTTTTGCGGTCACTGCGACTCTCCCTTACGATAAAGTTCATTTTTTAATGTTACCAGTTCGTTTGTCTAAACCCAGTTTTGGTCTAAAACAGTTACTATTGCAAATTAAATTAAAAAAACAATTAAATTATCCATTTCGGTATTAAAAATTCATGTGTTCAATGACAATGACACGCAAGACGGTCAACATCCGTTCTGAAAGTTGAAAAATTGAAATTTTTGTTCAGTGACCAATTTTCCTGTTTATCATATCAATTTTGAATTTTGTAATTTTAAACTTTTAAACGGTTTGGAAGTTGCGTGTTTTTTGGAAACGTCGTTCAAATCTCGGGATTTATTTTAATTTGGTTTTTACGTTGGTTTGGTCATTATTCATGCCATGCGGTTATGTGCGGTTAATTTGGTCAGTATTGCATAATACAGAAAAACAGGATCTGAAATACGAGAGCGATAAAGGTGCGAAGGTTTCGAATTTGATTCGGTGGATTCGCTGATTGAACGGAAACAATTACTCTATTTTCTGGCAGAAGAGTATAAACGAATGCAGAAAGTACCTTTTATTGACTTTAAAACAAATAATTTGATTTTAAATTTTTGTTGACCTCAAATAAAAGCCTTGTTCAGCGCGCTCCTCGCATTGATGGCGAATATGTTTAATAAATTTTTAATGCTGACATCCTCCGCCTACTAATAAAACTTTAATTCAACTCGATTTTTGTGCTGCGGGACTCTTTCCGATCGACATTCAGATTAAGAAATATAAAATTTTTTTGCGGGTTGGTAAGAGTAATACCTAGACCTTCTTGTAGATAGGCTAGTTTTTAAAAATTAGGCTAAACGAATTTTTATATTTCGTTTTTTGTTCAAGATTTTAAACTTTATTTAAATTTATTAATTTTTATTAAGTTTAAACTGACAAAAATCACTATCACTATTAATACCATAAATTTTTGAGCGCGTTGATTCGAAAAAATGTGCCCGATACACGCGTATGGAGATGGAATATAATTATTTTTGGCGTTTAAAAAATTATTAAAAGCAGCATCCTCTCGTATGAAGCAATCATTTTCACGTTTTTTGCGCGTGGAAACATCGCTTAAATTCCCGACCTCGTCATTGTTGTTTAATTAAGGCATCGCGTGCCACATGAACGCAATGCAAAAAGCTTCAAAATGGCAATAAAATGAGACTGACCTTGCGTCGTACATCCGACTAATAAATTTAATTCAACTCGATTTTTGGGTCTTTTCGTTGACTCTTTTGACTCTTTTCGTTAGACATTCAGATTGGGAAGCATTCTATGATTTTAGACAAAATCGTTCAACTCACTCAACGCTAGAGTTTCCTTGTAAAACAAAAAAATTCAGTTTCTTTTTTTGCCCATTCGTCACTTTTCTTCCCAAAATTTTCCCAAAAGATTAAATGGGAAAATCACCGCCAAATTAAATGGGCCCGATTCACGCGATTTGATGAATTAAATCTCATTTTTTTGCGAATGGCTCTCGTGGTCGTAGCTGTTGGTTTCAGACTTTTGAAAACAAAACGTGCTTTATTTGTTTGCACTAAAAGTGCGCTGATCTCTGGCGAATCGGTTCGGGGAAACTGAATAAAGTCGTTAGGGGAATTTCCGTTCTAAATGGCACGCAAGGCGGTCAGCTTCCGTTCTGAAAGTTGAAAAATTGAAAGAGTTTTATTTGTTTTTTATTTACATGCCCTATTTGATCTAGTTTTCTGTCAAATACTTCATTGGTCTCAGATTGAGTCCGAAAATTCAATTTTTGATCACAAAATAATGTGGATTTAAATAAAAATGAATTAAATATATTTAAAAAATAAAAATGATTACAATTTTTGAAGCTCTTTGTTTCGATTACTTCATTCTCTTCAATCTCTTCTGTGGCTTTTTTTGTGAAACGGTCTTCGCGTGTACTCAGCCAAAAAAAATTCTATTGCCTGTAATTTTGAGTTTTATTTTGTTTAAAAAAACATATTTTAATCAAAAGTTCTAATGTTTTGTTTAAAACATATTATAATCTAGCTTCAAAACAAGCTTCTTTTCCGAGTTAAAAACTGCATTTTTCTGAATTCTGAAATTGCTAAGCTTTTCTAAGTGAAATTAAGTTTATTTTTGTTCGCCTCCGCCTTCTTAGATTTTGTTAGATTAGAGTTGAATCATTCAAAATTATCGTAAAAAATCATAGCAAAGATTTGAAAACAGTTTCAAAGTTTTATTTTAAAAGTTTCTTTTTAAATCAATTCATGGTTCTTTAAAGTACAGATCGAATGACTTGGAAGGAAGCCACGCAATAAGGAAGTTTATCTTTTAAGTTTATCAAACGTTAAATTCGCCTTTACACCTTGAAAATACGAATAAATTGTCGGGTTTCACCTGTCAAACCTTCATTTTTTCACGCTTTTTTCAAAAGTTTGAATCATGGGTTGCAGGAATACTGAAAATATATGTTTAAAAGTTTATGAAATTTTTTTCTCCTCTTTTATCTCGTGTTTTGTCAACTACAAATTTTAATACGACTTTTAAGTTTTCCGCCATTAGACCCAAGATCATTGATTGTGTAATTCTATTGATTTATTTTATTAATTTAAAATTTTTTAAAATTAAATGTTTAAATATTCAATATTAATATTAAAATTATAAATAATTAAATATTTTTGGTTTTGGTTTGTTTCCTTCCGAGTTTCACATGAAACCTTTGCCACAGTTCAACCATTGAAAAATCGCCCAAAAAAATCATCAAAGGAAAGAATTACAAAAGAATTTTATTTTTAAATCTTTGTTCTCTAAAGTGCAGATCGAATGACTTCGAAGCCACGCAATAAGGATGATAAGGAAATTTATTCTAGGAGTTGATCCATTTTCAATTCCATTCCATCTCTGCTTTTAATCTCTAACATCTCATCTCTCGTTTTCAAAATTGGCACGAAATCGTTTACATCATTTTTCATTTTTGAATATTTTAAGTCGGATCACCACATCCTCAATCCGCTCATCAGCTCAGAGCGCCACACACGCCGTTATTCAGCTCTTGCTGGGCGCTGCTATTTTGCTCTAAAAATGTGGTAATTTGATTTGTTTTCTCGTTTGCGCGCGTTTTAAGAGAGCGAAAACATGTTGATGGTTGGAAATGGTAGCCAGCAGTCAGTGGGTCAGTCATTCAGAGCGCCAGCTGCGCCAAAATGAGATATCTGTGGAGATCTTGGATTTCGCAATCTTTCTCGTGAGACCAGAAGAGGGAGTGTGGGAACCGCGCGGAAGGGAATCATTTTAAGCGGGATTTTTTCGGGATTTTATTCGATGATTTGGGCGTTAGTTGTAAACGCTTATGGACGTATCGACGGTTTGGTTTTTGCAAAATCTTTTTTGATCGCACAACGCTAAATCCAATCAAACAATCAATTTTTAAAAATTTTTGCTTTAACCTCCTTGCTTGCTTGCTTTGACCAAATAGATTGAGTGGTCCAAAAATTGAATTTTTGATCTGCTCATCAGCATCCAAAGAACATTGCGCAGCTCCATTTTGGGATCCGCGCGGGATGGAGACGTTCTGGGCAATTTTAATTTGGGCGATGATTATAAACGTTTATGGACGTTGACGTTTGATTTGTGCAAAATCTTTTTTGATCACACAGTAAACGCTTAATGAAATCAAACTTTTTTACGAATATTCTGTCCGTTGGCATTAAATATGAATTTCATTACTTGTCAAAAATTGATTTTTGACTCTTCATTATCCAAATAAACGTTGTTCAATGAAATCAAAGGATCAATTTTTTTTTCATTTTCACTAGTAGCGTCTCCGAGGAATTGTTCGGCCTGAAGAAGATCGATTTTGGCCTTTTTGGCAGAATAGCCTAAATTAAAAATTGATTTTTTGATCCATTTATCGCCACCCAACGCTTGATAACATATGCGCTGTTAGGAAAGCAACGTTTTAGTTGTTGGTAACAGCAATATATTGAAAATATATTGAAAAAATTGAAAAAAACCACTTTGAAGTGAAATTTTCAGAAGTTACTTAGCCTCTTTTTATAGGCCTTTCTGTGTTTTTACATAAATTTTTGGTGCCTTGTTTCTGGTGTAGGTTTTTGGTATCAGAAAGATCTGTACATCTATTTTTGCAAATTTCTGAATGATGACTTTTCAGCAATATTATTAATTTTTGGGTTCGTTGTCTTCAATTTTAAGCATTAGCTGAAGTGAAAATTAAATTTTACTTATTTTGGGAACAGTTCCATCCATCCTTTCATTCCAAGCAACAATTTTTTGGTAGTTTTGTTTTTCTCGAATACCAAAAGAGTGTATTCTTTAGTATTATTTACCTTTAGATTCATCTTGATTTGCATTGGCCAAATAGATTGAAAAATTGAATTTTTGATCCATTCATCGTCACCCAACGAACGTTGAGCTTCCAGGCAAGCACTAATTTTAGGGTTTGGTCTTGGCACTGTTTAATTGAACTAACAGAAACACAAAACAAAATTTTCCATTTTGGAGCGTATTATTTTTTTTATATTTTTGGAAGAAAAACACAAAATAATATTAAAAAAATGGGGGAAAAAATAAAATACGAATGATTAAATTTTTTTATCTCTTTTATTTTTTATAGGTTGCTTATTTTTTTTTGAAGGCAATGAAGGTATTCAGTATCAATTAAAGACAGTTAAAAATATTTAAAATTTTTTAAAATAAAATGCTGACTTTTCATTTTGCAATTTTATAAATGCACAAATTCTGTGCTGACTTGGTCATCCAATGTGTGAATGTAGTTTAGCTAACTACACCTCTAGAGCCCTACAACAAGGCCCTAGCAATGATGTTCTAACGTAAACATGTACCTGCACGTATCGGAAGCCATAAATACATTCTCTGCACTCCATTTAATGCGTGCGAACTCCAAATGAAAATATTTGTGTCACCATATGGTTGTTTCTCCGAGCATTGATGTCTTGTTCCTAACGATGACTCCTAGCACGTGCATTAAGCTTCCTCGTGAGCGAGCCAAGCCATCTGCATTGAACGTTACTATTGAACGTGCCACGGGTGGTCAGTCATTCTGGATTAAATTTAAAATTGTATTTTACAATTTTAGTACATTTTTGCTTGATCTTCACGTACGCTTTTGAATAGAATTCACTGGGCTAAACTGAAAAATCAATTTCTAATCTGAATTTATCAGTCCTCAAAACAAGAAAAATATATATGTAAATTTTTGAAATTAATACAATTACAGATTTTTTAAAAGACCAACTGATTTTTGTTAGTACAAATTGACTAAAATACCATTGAATAAAAAAGATCTGTTTATGCAAATTTCAGCAATATTCCTTGTTAATTATCTATCCGGGAAAGCGGTAAACGAACAGTTTTTTTAAATTAATTTTTGGCAGCTCTACAACTCTCCATTGTTTGATTTTTTTCTTCCAAATTTAGTTCTCAAAACAACCAGAGGAGCAACCAGAGTTCTGTGTTAAACAATCACGAAAAACATTCTCAAACTGCACGCTCAGAGTGTTTCTGTGTTTTGTTTTAATTTTTGATCGGCGGCAACGCAGTATAGTAACAAATATTACATTCGTTTTCAGCAATGATAAATAATCACACGGTCAAATTGCATATTTGTGTTGTTATCCACTTAAAAACACTCGTGTTTCGGCATAATTCTTGTACACTTTTTTTTGATTTGGCAACCCTTGTCCACGTTTAAAGTACCTGCAGCAATAATGACAATGAGGTGTACAGTAGAGTACGATAAAGCGCCCGTATTTCAGATTGTTCACTAATTCAATTACACAAGTTGAAACGACTTGTGATCCGCCAAAGCGTCAACTACTTGCTTCAAAAAATGACCAACTTGATCAGTAAGCGCAATTGGATAATTCATTGCATTCGTATTCACTTTCAGCACAATGCTTCTATGTGCATTTTTCGACTTCGATTTTAGCGCCGGCTCCACATGCGCTATTCACATGGGAAGCTAATCTAGGACTACCTTCATCAAGCACCTCATGTTGAGCCTCCCCGCGTCCGGGTTCAAAGTGTTCAGCCTTTTTCATCGCCTGTAAGTGTTAAGTCAATGAACATTTTGCGAATTGAGAATATTTGAGACTTTGCTGTAACAGTGCGAAGTCGTCTATTCTTGCTGTTTGATACACTCAAATTCCAATGGCTCATATGTTTTGCTTTCAGAAACCAGCGACTCGACGATGCGAAGGAATGTCGTGAGAAAGAGGACGAGATCCCCGCCGAGGAAGACGCTGAGCCACTGGAGACCGAAGACCTTGACATCAGAGATCTCGAGAAGACCGGATCCGCCCCAGAAGAAACCGCTTGAAAGCAGAAGAAGTGATACATCTAGGCCGGCCCCACATTGTCCTTCTGATCAGAGAATAAAGGTGGAGAGTTATTGTGTGTTTGTTTTGTTGTGGACTATTCGCTTCATCGTCCAAAGACGATTCGCCATCTCGCTTCGTGAACGCCATTTTCTCGTCACTAATCGCGCTAGGACATCGCCAATTTCGTTGCTTCCAGGAAGTCACTGGACTTATTTTGGTCGCTTGGATCTTATTGTTCTGATTTAGTTTGTAGTAAGTGGCTGCCCCTTCGCCCAATCGTCACGGACAGGGAATTATTCCGAATTACTCATAGCGGCCGTAACCCAAGATAGATATGAATATGAATTGCGTTGTTTAAACATACTTCTGTTTCAAGTTTTTGCGTCCAGAAAAAGATTGAGTTTGATTATAGATTCCGATTACGCCGGGGACAGAATCTTTTTTTTTTGCGCAAGTCTTCACTGTTATAACGTCACCACCTCTAGTAGATAGGCGAATAAGCAACAATTTTTGAAGTCATATCAAAATTGCATAATTAACGTTTCCTCTAGCAAAACGTTTTGGAGCGAGTATTCGTACCGAATACAAGTTTTTGTCACTGCCAAAAAAATAAAAATATGAGCAATTTTAATTCCTAAAATCTAAACTCCATTACTTATTTGTGGTCATTTTTGTCAAGTGCAATGTTCAAAACACTGGGCTGTCTTTCTAAGCTTGCAAAACTCAGTTTTTTCTTTTTATTATTTTTGGATGTCCTTCTTTACAACTCGAAGTCTCGCAGTTGTGGTTGTAATTTAAATCTTCAAACTCATAAATTCCAACAAATTGTAAAGAACATAATCCATCATTTTGCACTCTTTCAATAAACTTTCAAAAATCTAATCAATGCGTTCCGTCGCTACATCGCTATGTTGGCCTTTAGATAAAAAAGAAGCATTTTTGCCAAAAAATACTCCTGTTTGAAGATTTTGCGCCCAGAAAAGGATTGTTTGATTATCGATTCCGATTACGCCGGGGACAGGGGAACATCAACGAACCCAGTCAGTATCATACTATGAAGCTGTCGGCTCATTGTCAGTGGAACTTTAAAATAACAGCTCTATGAGTCACCTAATGAATAACGTTTTCTTTATCAATAATTTTTGTTGTCGGGCGGTCGCTTTATTAGCGATCAGAAAGCAAACGACCGCACTCTGTGTTAAGAACGAGTATTCACATCCTTTTGTTCCTCAGCATACCGTAGCTAATAATTATTTTTGTAAGCTGCACGCCTGGAAATTAAATTAGATCTAGTTAAAATAAATGAAAATACTTTTTTTTTAAAATAATTTTAATAGATTTCCCTCAAATCTAAACTCCAAAACTTTTTTTTGGTCATTTTCGTCAGCTGCAATGCTGTTCAGCAATGCTCAACAAAAATTTTTGCGATGGGAACGGAAACAACTGCGCTGTCTTTCTATTCAGTATTAAGAATACCTTCAAATAACTTGAAAACCAAATTTAACATAACAACGGTCTTTGCATAACAACGCTCACAGAACGTGAAATAATTTTATGAGGTAAGCACGTCACATGCGTGAATCTCTTTTTGCATATGTTTTAAATGCTTCAACATCACATCCTATAGAATTTTTTTGCAGGTGGGACATAAATAGAAATGGCTTACGCTTACCACACTCAGTTTTTTCTTTTTATTATTTTTTGATGTGAAAACCTTTTTTATCGAATTCCGGAGCTCGCAGTTGTGATTGTTATTTAAATCTTCAAACTCCATAAATTCCAACAAATTGCAAAGAACATAATTTTTTTTGTTGACGGGTCATCCATCATCTAATCAATGCGTTCTGTCGCTACATCGCTACGTTGGCCTTGAGATAAAAAAGAAGAATTTTTGCCCGTGTGTCATGTCTTCGTCATCACAGACATCCTTTTATTTTTAGTACAAAAGTTGGAAATTACGAAGTAATAAAAGTTAATTTTAAAAGAAGTAATCAATTTTTGTCAATTTGATGGCCTGCCATTGATTCTTTCCAATAAACAATTCCAATAACAGATTTTTACATCGGTTTTAAATGTTTCAACATCACCGCCTATAGAATTTTTGCAATTCGTGGAATAAACTCACTGTTATCGGCAGTAGCATACAACTTCGCTTATTGACGTTTCACAATTACGTGAAAGTTATTTTAATTTAAAAAAAAAGAATTTTTGTCTGCCACCGTCATCACAAACTCACATATTTTTAGTTTTCACCTGTCAGTACAAGAAAGATCACATTACAAAGTAATAAGAGTAAATTTTAAAAGAAGTAATTAATTTTTATTAATTCGACGGGGTGTCATTGATTCTTTCCAATAAACAATTCGCAATATTTCTTAATTTTTCCAATTTGAAGTTTTAAAACCTGAATTAAATGATGTTATAAATTATGTTTATAATGGTTTTCCCAAAACGATTTAAACATTTTTTGAAACCAATACCTTAGCGTCTTAATATGACAAAAGTTGGATGACAAAGGTGTACATAATTTGGTTTTTTGCCAACAACCTTCCACCTATCCAAAAATCGTCTCCTCTGGCTGAAGTGAAGCTCACTTTTACCAACACTAAATTACACAATGCATTTTTTTCAATTTTAATTAAAGTTTTCGCGTTATATCTCTACGCTGTCGTTTAGATTAAAAAAGAGGAGGATTTTTTTGCTTTCGGCTGCAATGATTGCTGGATTGATTCTATCCAATCAACAATTCAAAATGTTTCTTGGCAGATTTTGTGGTGCGGAAAGAATCATTTCAACAATAAACAAATTGAAGCTCAGTTCAATCAGAGCGGAATGATTAATTTTTGCATGCAGTATTTTCTTCTGTACAACAATGATCCCAAAAGTGGGAAATTAATCTTTCCAATCAACAATTCAAAGTATTTTTTTATTTTAGCCAAAACGTAGCAAATCGTGCCATTAGGTTAAAATTGAAAATACCGATAAATTTATTTTTGGATCTGTATTTCACTAATTTAATTTAATTTTTTTGAGTAGTTTAAATTAGAGTCTTTTGATGCGGAGACATTCCAGGAATGAACTAATTTGAGGTTTTCACATGATCATTGCATTAATTTTTGCAACTGGACCTCCACCTCTCTAGCAGAACATTCCAGAAAGAGAAGACAAACTCACGTTGTACTCTCTGTGCAGATTGGAATAATCAATTCAGTTGAAATTTTTGAACATACGCTTTTTTTGCTGATTGTTACCAATCAGCACAAAGTTTTCAATCCTTAATTAGATCATAATTATATTAAATAACAATAAATTTGTTTTAAGATTTTTTTAACAAAACAAACAAAGTATCTTTTTCACTGTAAATCTGTGTTTTTGTTGACAGTTAGCCCAGTTGAATAAAGCTGTACAATTGTTTTTGCTTTCTGTTACCACATCCTAGTCGTTTAGGTCATAACTTGGCTTAATTTTTGGATGCCGAGGTCGCCTAGGAATTTGCCATATTTATCAAATGCAGAAAATGTGGCAGAGTTCAAACTTTTCTTATTAATGACGTGCGGCAATGTAGCAAATCAGTTGATAACTCTTGATTGATTAAATTTTGTTGTTGACTAAATAGTGAACAGTTGCTTAAACTATCTAATTATTAAGTTTATTAAATTTTTTTAAATTTAATTTACTCGTAACAAGTAAAGTTGCATTGTGGCATACAAACAGTTGCATTTTTTAAATAAAAAAAAATTTTTTCTTCAAATACACATTCGTAACAAGTAAAATAAAGTTGTCATTTTTCTGTTCGCTGTGCACACTGTGCACGCTGTGCATTTTAAAATGGGCCAAAAATTTTCGAATCGTTTTGTGTTTTTTTTGCGTCTTCTATTTTCGGACATTCATGAAAGCCAAAACCATGAAATTCTCCTCTTTCGCTGCTAAAGCAAAAGAGCCAAAAACAGAAGGTTGTTCGACGTTTACAATGCGGAATTGACTTAACTTAGAAATGACTCATTTTCTTATTTTTGCCCGGAGGAATTTTTTTTTATCAACTGATCAGTTTCTGGCAGTTTCTGAACCTTTAGCTTTACTTTTAGCTTGCACACAAACTATTGCATTTTAAGATGGATATAATCTTTAGCAAAAAGTAAAAAATGTGGTATTTGTTTCTATTTTTGGCGGTGAGCTGCTGCTTCCCAGTGTTCCTCTCTCTGACAAAGCGAGCCGTGCCAGCGAAGGAAAGATAATCGCGTAGTGGGAATTAGTCGACATCTTAAGTCGTTATAAAATGCATTTAAAAATAGTTTTGAACTGAATTTTTGGTTACTTTGTGTTTCGTAGCTTTGTGCTTATTTTTGTGAGCACGTTTGGGGGGAATGACGAGTGGTCAAAAAAAGCTGTCTTGGATGCGTTGTACTCATGATCGTTAGAAATATTGCAAACGCATGGTCTCTTCAGAGCAGACTTTATTTATATTTTATTTTTGAGGACATTCACAGTGGATGCCGGTTTTGAGGATGCGAAAAGAAATTTTCTTTTTTTTTTTTGAAAACAAAAGCTGGCATTAGCATAACGCAACTCCCATTTGCGTCCAATAAGACCATAAGACCATTTGATATATTTTTGGTCATCAGTTGGTGGACCTTCAGCCGCACACCGTGTAAAACTTGTAAAAGAGCCATAAACGGAATCATTTTCAAACGCAATTTTTATTTTCATTTCTGAATTTGACGTCGGCTTTCTTTCCAAAGTTTATCAGAAACGTTTGTGAAGACCGATCTTCAGCGTACCATTTTAACAGAGTCAATAAAATGAAATATCATTAAAATATCTAAATAAATTCTGTTTTTGAAACAAATTCTGCCGGCATGCAACTCCCATAACGCAGCTCACGTTCAACAATTGTGTGGCAATTTTTTTTTGCTATGAGACAGATGCTCAATAGAATGTTCTGGAAATTACTCTTCCCGAATTGATATAAACAGTTCATGTATCTATGATCATTATTTTGCTAGAACTTATCACTAGAACATAATTCTCCATTTCAAATTTAAATTTTTTAAATGGTTTCTGTCCGTTTGTTAATTTTTACCGTGCGTTAGCGCCAAGTGTGTATTGCAATTAAACTTCGATATCAAAATCAAAACAAACCGGACGTTGATTAGAATCGTATTTCGTTGTTTCACCTTCTCTACTTTCATTTTTTGCAAAATTGTTTTTTGATCTTTGAGGAAATTCTGATTTTGCAAAGTTTGCAAAACTTGAATTTAAAAATCTCTAAAAAGTTTTTAAAAAATAATTAAAATATCTAATTATGTCCCTCTGATGTTTTTTCAACTCCAAAAAAAAGTTCGATTAACACCTTCACTTTAATCTTATTTTTGGGACATATCATAACCAACCGGGTTATCATTTGGGGATATACACCCTCCCTCGCACTATAATTGTAATTTAACCTGTCTTATGTAATGACTCTGTGTATAACAAATTAAATTAAATTAAACCATCTTGCTGCACATTTGCCTCATTTGGCTTCTTTTACCATGTTATTTGAATTTCTTGTAAATTGTTCCTGTGCAGGATAAATACGTGTGTCGTAGTGATTCGCTTAGAAAAACTTTTTTTGGAATGATACACGAAACAATTGTTCATTATTTTTTGAATGCACCGTTTTGTCAACAACTATTTAAACATTTTTTGCCATTACAAATGCCCTTTCATTCATTCTAAAATGCTGTCCGCATTGCTGACCGTAGCTCCATTTTACCAGAAATTGAATTACATAAAGCAAAATCCTATTTTTGGATGCGATCCTAACTGCAATTCTAAAAGTAGTCTCCAAGCTGTACATGCTAGCTTAAAAATTGCTTAAGCTTGAATCCTCCAGCTTGAAATTGTTTTTTTTAGACATTTTTGAACACTGAACAGCGATTTTTGCCCTCTGCTTGCCTGCACTCACAGCGTTGTCGAACAAAACTATACTCATTTAAAAATTATGTTTTCATTGTACTGGAATAAATGAGTTCTGTTTCACGTTTGAACAATTTTTTGAGATGACAAAGAACAATCTTTTAATTAACCTACATTAATCCTTTCGTCTACTACAAAAAAATCGTAAAAATGGAAAACAAACTAAAAAGTGTTTCGTTTAATTCAAACTCACATAATTTTTAAAACAACAAATTTATTTTTTTTCACTTTAGAGCCCTCCATTTTGTAGAAAACAATTGAACGTTCTATTTTTGGTGACGTCCTTGTTCAAAACTGGCGAACGTTCTCGCTTTTAACTCTTTTTTGGAAGATCCACGCAGAAACAATTATGGTTATCAGAACAACCTTAATTTTTTTGCTCAAACTTGTAGTTTATAGAATTTTCTACCCGTTTTTCCTTATTTATTTACCGTCGATCGTCAACCAAAATTCAAAGACATTTTTTTGGTCAATACCGATCGTACATATTCAATAAATATTAAATTAATTTTTTTACGCTTAACTCAGGCGTTTAACAATTACATGAATTAATTTATTTTTGCTAGGACCTCCACCGGAAATCCACAAGGTCATACAAAGGAGAATAAAGAATGGTTTTTTACTTTTACGTCGACTTCGACTGAATGAAACATTTCAAATAACTTATCGCAGATTTTACGTTTTTTGTGATCTGGTGTCAGTTTTATTGACGAACGTCTTTTAAAATGGAGCCTTTTATTTTTGATCATTTTTAAATGAAATTGACCGATATATGCAGATTTCCCTCTTCTTCTTTGCCTCTTTTACGATTTAATTTTAATTCTATTTAATTTTACTTTCTTGTCAATTGTTCCTGTGAAGGTGATTTTGAAGGTGAAGGCGACTTAAATACTAATTTAAATTATGTTTTAACTGTACTGGAATAAATCAGTTCTATTTCACGTTTGAACAATTTTTTTGCGATGACAAAGAACATTCTTTTAATTTTTTAGTTAACACCCATTAATCCTTTCGTCTACTACAAAATAAATCGTAAAAATTAAAAACAAACTTAAAAAGTATTTCGTTTAATTCAAACTCACATAATTTTTAAAACAACAAATTTATTTTTTGTAATTTATTTATTTATTTCAATAAATTAATTAATTTTTAAATAATTAAATAAAATAAACGTTTTTTAAAGTTGCTCTGAGATACTTTTTTTAATTCTTAAAAAATGAAATTCTAAAATTTTCGAATTTTTTCGTTTGATATTTCTTGACAACATTGGCAGTTTGTAGTATGCGTCCGGCATAATAGTGAATTTAAATTTTTGGCGTTCGCATCCAAGTCCAAGCCATTGCTGTCGTTTTTTTAACTAAGTTCTCCATCTCACTTGTGAGCGCAATTAATTTAAAACAATAAATCAATTTTTTTCATTTCTTTGATTTCGTTTTTATTGGACGGAAAATGAAACTCTAGAATGTTTCCAGATAAATTACCAACTCTTTTTGGTTGTTTAATTAGTGGACAACATTGGCAGTTTATGATATTCACCCAGCATATTCGTTTATTGAAATTTTTATTGAAAGTTGAAAAGTTTATTGAAAGTTCTCACGTTCGGAATCTAGTATTTCACGTTATTTTTCTTGTACTTCCATTCGTGGATAAATTTCGGGATTTTTTCATAACCATTTTCAGTTTTATTGATTGCTTTCCAAGACACCATTCAAAATTTCAATTCAATATTAAATCTAAATTTTCTAAAAATTGCTTTTAATCTAATTAAATTTTTTGATATCTGTTTTGGCGCCCGGAGCGATAAGACCCAAAACCATGAGACGCAAAACTTAAAACAGAAAATAGTAAAAAATATCTCAAGATACATAACACAAAATTAGGCGCTTTTTAGTCACTCAAAAAGTCTTCGCGAGAAAATTTCCGTTACAATGGATAACAATAATTGGAAATATTTTTGGGTTCATAATTTTCTCTTTATAATGGCTGGCAGCTTTTTTGAGGCACTTATTAATGGATCAAGCGATGCAATCGTAGTAACTCTTTTTAAGAAATTGATTTAATAAAATAAAAATAAACATTCCTGTGGTGTGCATCAACAGCGGCTCACAAATCGAATTTATTTTTGTTACGGGCGCCCGCGATGAAAATGATGAAATTTTTATTTCAAAGTAATTTTCTGGATTTTATTTACTGGTTTTACTGGTTTGTATAAGTCGCAATTTTCAATACTTTCTTCAACTTCACTAAAAAGCTATTTCTAGAACTTTTTAAAACTTGGAGCAATATTTGACAATCGGAATAAACATTTCTATTTCCCATTTAGTAGTGGGTATATGTGTTTGGAAAGTCAAAGAAGAGGTATTTTTTTAGAAGAGGTAACTGCATTAATTAATTTATCTAAATTTATTGCTAAACAGGCTGCTAAATTTAATTAATCTGTTCACACAATTTTGTTCTGCTGTAATTCTTGCCATAATTCATCAAGCCTCGAGGAAGTCAAGTAACAATCGGTAAACTACATTTGACCGTTACTATCAACATTTCTGACCAACGGACCAAGGTCAATAGTGAATGAGGTGTTTTCAAACACACCATTTTTGTCAACAGGCGGGTAGCACCCTTCAGCTCAGCACGTTAGGTCTGAGCAGCAGCTCTGAGATTAGTTAATAAAATCATAAATTTCGAAAAAAATAGAAACAAATAAATGTCTTCTAATTCTTCTAATAAATAAATAAATAAATTTTTGTAAAAGTCTGCCCAGCCTTTTTTCTTGTTTATTTTATTAAAATCAATTTCACACCTCTACAAACAAACATCTACAAACAATTTTTTTGCTGTGGACCTTTTTACGTGCGCACCGTACTCGGTGAAGAAATTCGAAGAGACAAGTCTTGATTAATGGAAGTATTTTTGAACTTTATCCGATAGATCCTTCGGTAAATAATTTATAACGTTTAAACAAAATATATTCGAAATCAAACGAGATCAACTTCGTTCATTTCTTAGGCACATTTATATTAATTAATTAACCAAATTAAATTAATTATGTATTAATTGTAATCAAACCCCGGCTTTTGGCCTCTATTCACTGAAAGCAATCAATTTTTCGAGCCTCCAATCGTGTTATCTTTAACCTTGATTTTTCAGTGAATTTTTTAATTTTGGGATTGGTCGGTAGTGTCAGCACGTTAGTTCTGAATACCTCTGAAAATTGTTCAATTTTTGGTTGGGCGACAACCACTATTACTAAAGTTCAGCCAAAATAAAATTCAATTTTTGCAGGTTGCAGTCGGTTGCAAACTGATATGGAAAATGTAAGTACTTTTTGGACCTGCTTGTTCAATAACAACATAACAAAGTTGTTTTTAATTTTTTTTTTAATTTTTATTAAAGTTTTTAGTTTTTATCTTTTAAAATTATGAATTCAAGTCAGTTTTTCAGCTCAGTATCAGCCAAACACAATGGCTGATGATTTTCATTCGAATGAATTTAGCACACAATGTTGCTAAAATTGGGTGCAATACAAATACAAAAAAAAACATTTTTTAAATAAAGGGAACGTAGCAAAAGATTCAATCTCGTGCATCGGTGGCGAATGGTCGGCTCTCCGTTCGCTCTCTCCCCGTTGTAATGGTCGCATTTTGCGGCCATTTTCTCTCCGTCTCTTCCTTGTGCCAACTTTATTCGAATCCCTGTTTGGATTTTCCCTGACTGTTTCTTACGACCTGTTACCCGTTGGCCCATCCGACCTTATTTGGTGTAGTTCTACTCTTCAGAAGACTCGCTTTCAATTATTCGAAATTTCTCCGAACTTTTCTCGTCCGTTATTCGCTGCTGTCTTACCGCCATGTCAACTCATCATCGAATTCGCTGAAGCTCCGCCGTCATGAGCATCTCTGTTCGCCTTTCGTTTGGAACTTTTCGCATCGCGCATTCCCGCTTGTTGCGACGCCGAAGCTGATTCACGCGATGATAACGACGCCGCTGGACGCCGAGCCACTTTTGTTTTGAGAGTCTAAACATTGCTGCCGACCGTTTCCCCCACCCGCACGACCCCATCCCGCAACCAGATCGCCTTATGATCCTATCAGTTATCAATTGTCGTTTACCCGAAGTGACGTTCTCTGAGTCTGTTTGGGAGTGCTTTCTCTTTGATTTCCGCCGAATGTGACGCTTTGTTGATTCCTATGTACCTACGAACAATCAAATATGCTGTTTTTCTTGTCTTGTCTTCTTACCCTGATTGTATATTTGTCCTAAATCCCGATATTCTCGAAAGCGATGTTCTTTTTGCCACTCGGGCACTTTCAATTGATTTCCGCTTAATGAGACGTCGTTTCCTGGATGATGTTTATTGCCTTATCGATGTTTGACCGTTGTTCTGTTCTGTAGTGTCTGTTGATGTTGATCTGATGGCCCTATTGTTGGGACATTTCTCGGGAAACTCGTTTCCCACCCTACGCCAATTCTTATGACCATTCTCTGTGTTGAAATTTGTCTCTGACCTTTACAATTGTCGGTGCGTATTACAAATTAAATTAAATTAAAATGTATTTTGTACTCGAATTAAAGACCAAAGTCTTGCTGGGATAGAAACTCATTTTTTTGTAAATTTAACAATCCGATTTCTTTTACAACTATTTTCACATTTCAAAAACTTTACATTAAATTTTTGGTGGAGAGAGTCCAAAATTTGAATTTTATTTCTTTTAAATATTGTTGCAATCGCAGAAAAATAATTAAAACATTGTGGCGTGCGTCTCTGGAAGGCTAATGAACAATCAACCAGTCAGTTGTTAATCTGAACGAATTATGTAGAACTCAACTTTTTTAAGAAAGCACAGTTTGACGGCTATACTAATAAATTGCTAATAAATTAGCAGATCTGACCAGATCTATATCAGATTTGCTTTTTTATTAGCAGGGAATTTATTTCAGTTTAGTTTAATTTTTGCAAAATCATCCTTGCGAAAGGACAGACGAGAATTGGCGTCCGTTTTGACAATATTTGACGTTTTGTTGGACATTTAAAATACACACGTTCTGTTGCTTAACTGCACGCTAAATACATATTTATTAATAAAAACATTATTTTTGTGACATGAACTCGCAGACATAAATTGGTTTTTTCAATACATTCAATTCAATTTTTCATTCAATTACTTCAAGCTATCTTCTGGAATTCATTTTTGTGGTTTTTTCCAAAATATCCATTAAATCCAATAAATTCTTTAGTGTTGGAACGGGCTCCTCTTTTAGCTACTTGTAGCCATTTTTGCATCTAACATTCCCGAACAAACTTCATAGTATCGTAAAAACAGTCATTTTTGATTCCGCCGAATTGTTCCTATATGCGTCAAACGCATTGTAATCGGAGAAAAGCAAAATCCAAATTTTGGTTATGTTTTGTAAGAAGAGCCGATAGATTTTATCCGATATTTCCAATTGCTCTATAGCAAAATGTCAGTTCTTTTTTAATGTACAAAGCAAAGAGAATACACTTCGAAAAGACCAGTCTTGGTTAAAGATAGTTTTTTTTTGCAATTTGTCCAAAGTCCTCGGCGAGAGCGACCCAACGTGTTGGTTTAGCGCTACTTCAAACTTGTGTAATTAAACCTTTATGCTTAAACAAGTATAAAACATGTAACAACAAAATGCGCACCGTAATAGGTGAAGAAATTCGAAGAGACAAGTCTTGATCAATGGAAGTATTTTTGAACTTTATCCGATCGATCCTTCGGTAAATAAAATGGTTGTACCGTTAAAACACTCTTTACGTTAAAACGTTAATGCACAAAGAACTAAAACACTCGTTCACTCTACAAAAACTGTCAGCTCACAAACATCGTTTTTTCATTTTTTTTTTGCAGACAGTATTCGTGACCGCCAGAATACAATTCGAAAGACCAGTCTTGGTTAAAGAAAGTTTTTTTTTTGAAATTTGTCCTGTTGATGTTATTTAAATAAAAAGCTTTTGGATTGAAACAAATTAAACTAATTTTAAAATCGTTTTCAATTGGTTCGTTCATTTTGTCTCTTTAAATTAACTGTAACAGACAATTAATATATGCAGAACAAAGAATGTAGTTTTTTTTAAATTAATTGTACTCAAAATTGTACTCTTTTGCACTCAATTTACTGAAATTATTTCAGTTGCATTGCTTTGACAGTGAGCAATGAATAAATTTTTGTAAAAGTCTGCCCAGCCTTTTTTCTTGTTTATTTTATCAAAATCAATTTAATGGAAACACCTACAAAAAAAATAATCGGTGAAGAAATTCAAAGAAACAAGTCTTGATTAATGGAAGTATTTTTGAACTTTGTCCGATAGATCCTTCGGTAAATGAAATGTTTTTAACGTTTAAACAAAAAATTCGAAATCAAACGAGATTAACTTCGTTCATTTCTTATGCACATGTATATTAATTAATAAAATTAAATCTGTAATAATTGTAATCAAACCCCGGCTTTTGCCCTCTATTCGCTGAAATTATTTCAGTTTCATTTTTTAACACAGAGATCAATGAATTAATTTTTGGATCATTTAAGGAGAACCAACTTTCTTGTTTATTTTACCAAAATCAAACTGATTTCAAACAAGAACAACGATTTACAGGCAAACGGATTTGTTTTTGAGTTTGCATTAAATGGATCTCTACAAAATCTAAGTTCAAAGTTTAGAATTTTTAGATTTATTCGGCAATTTAACAAAGATTTTTTTGTTCATATCATAAAAATTTCCCCGTAGAGGATGGGCGGTAGCGCCTTTTTCAATCATAATCTACTACGAGGCATTGTTCCGATGCAATTTTTGCAATATCACAGACAAAACTAAGCAGGAGAATTGGCTCATCAAACTTGAGATCATTTTACTTGCCGTTCCAATTAATAGTTTTGTTTGAATTTTTGCAGCGCGTCCCCTTTCTCGAATTTTGCCTCTACAAACTTCTAATTTTTTTCTTTTTCTTGATTTTTTCTCAACCACACGCAGTGTGCGCTCATTACATAAATACATCTAATCGAGGCATTGTGACATTCTGTGGTTTAGATAAAAAAGAGAAGAATTTTTGGGCTCCTCGTGTACGCTAATCATTTTTTCGTTCACTCTACAAAAACTCACAAACATCGTTTTTATTGACTTTTTCATTTTCTTTTTTGAGGCGTCTTCATCAGGGCTAGGGCTGTACGGAGCTTATCTCAATGGTGAGCTCAGAACAAAAAAGGAATTTATTTTTGCTTTTTTCTTCGGATACCCTTGTGACTTTATTGCAACTTGTTTATTCGAACTTTGAGCTAAGTTGACCAATTTAATTTATACCAATTATTGTTATTTCCAGTTTTCTAAATTAAACTCTTCTAATATTAATTTTATTTGGAGTTCTGGGATTGCAGAAATTCAGTGTTTTGCCTGTTTTGCGATTTTTGTAGCAACAATCACAAGCAGTATATTTTCTCTAGTATCACATGTCCGTTGTTAATGGTTTAAAAAATCTGTTTTAGTTTTGATTTTTGCTCTTTTTAATTCGCTTTCTTCACTCAGAATTAACTGAGAAAATGTAACTCTTCTAATATTAACTTTTAATTTCTAGAACAAATTGTTTTATGAAATTTCAAGTTTGGTACCTGCGTTCTCTCTATTTTATCTGTCAATCTGAAATCTGAAGCCGATTCACGCAACGTTGTCCAATTTTTGCTTAATGAATTTATGTATCTGCTTGTATATTAAAAACCTTGATTAAAAAACGTTGTTTTCGTTCTTGATGGTAGTATTTTGCTAGAACTTGGAATATCAGCGGAACATAATTTTCTATTTTAAATTTAAACTGCTTTTTTGGACATTAAAATGGTTTATTTAGTTAATTTTTTAAAACTATTCCCATCACGCGTTCTAATCAGGCGGCGTGAAATCATTGATTTCCGACGATTTAAATTTGTATTTTTTGTGTTAACTGAAACACATCTGTGTCCGTTACAAATCGTAGTTCGTTCTTTCACCTTCTTTAATTTAATTTTTTGCAAAGGCACATTTTGTTCCTATTTTGATCCCCAAAAATCCATTTTTTGAAAAGGCAAAAGCATTATCCTGAACAATTTCCAAAAGTGACCACAATCACAATATTAATATTTTTGAGACATTGCACAACCAATCGTCTCCCCAAACTGTGGTTCTACATATTTTTGCCTGATAGTGTTGGGCCTTTTTTACACGTTATCGGAGACAACGACTTTATTTATGTAGATTTTTGAGTTTCCTTAGATTTCAAATTTTATTTATTTAATTTTCTATTTTCTTTCAAAATGATCATTTATGAAATTTATCGGCGGGAACATACCACAACTCTTATTGGTTGGCGTTTAACAATTGCATGAAAGTTATATTATTTGTTTTTTTTTGTCACAAGACGGGTCGCATTTGCAATCCACAGAGTCATACGATGGAGAATGGCTTTTCAACTTTCATGTAGACTATCAGAACTGAATGAAACATTTCTAATAACTTTTATCGCAGATTTTACGTTTTTTGTGCGCAGGTTCTGTTGTCAATTTTCCGCAGCTCTTAGCCGATGTGTCATTTGTCACGTAACATGAATTTGAGCTATCATTTTTCTGGGGCTTCAAACTTTAATTAAATTAAAATTGTCTGCGTTAGAAATTCCAACAATTGCCGCAAGTGACTTAAGCACACATATCAAAGACTAAATATACTTTATTTTATTTTTGCTGGTCAACGCATCTAGCGAAATTAAATATGCTCGATTTTTACATGTTTTATTTTTATTTTTATATGAATTATGAATTTTTTAAGCAAATCATTGCGAATATTTGACTGTAACATCAGGTGCATATTCCACGTCTGTCTTTACCGTTTCTAGACCAATTCTAGATGTTTTGTAGTTTATGCATCAAGTGATATCAATCTTGATTTTTTTCAAAGAATTAAGGTGCGACGAGAAAAATAAATCAGAACCTAAAATAAAAACGAGAAAAAAAATTGTTTTTTGCAAGTCGCTTTTGCAACATCAAATCTGGCTATTAGCAATTAGCCAAAAGCGAAGATTAAGACATGGTTTACGCGATGGAATGATTTAAAATCAATTGCTTGTCAGTTGTAATTGAGTTCAGAAATACAAATCAATTTTAGTTTTTTCTTTAATTTTTGGAGGTGTCTATACGGTACCGACGACACCAAATAGCCTACACAGTTGAATTGTAAAAGAACAAATTAAATATAAAATCTCATTCCGTTGTGCAGCTTTGTTTAAATTTTATGTCAGGTATAATTGCTCTCTTATGCTCTCACTCGCGGCGGCATTCAATATGGAAATGGAGAAATGAAAAAATTATTTATTTTTTGCTTCAAGCGGTCACTTTTTCGATCAATATGGCCACTTTGTAGTCAGCAGTCATATTCTATGGCGCGACGGTAGTCCAAAATAGAATTATTCTGAGTCTGTTTAAATGCAACTTTCAATTTTTGGAAATCGAACGTCTTTTCGGCCACAATTAAATCAATTAAAAAGATTTTTTTCAAAGATTTAAGGTGCGACAAGAAAAAAAATAAATCAGAACCTAAAATAAAAACGAGAAAAAAATTGATTTTTGCAAGTCGCATTTTGCAGCAATCTCTATGCCGACTTGCGCATTCAGAGATAGGACCTTTAATTGAAGGATTAAAGATGGCGTTACGGCGGTAGCACTAAATGAAACGGGAACTACAAAAATGCTTTTTTGAAAGTTTTTTGATTGTAAGCCAAATACTGACCGCTGATTATTTTTAATTAAATCTGTTTTTTAGGAGCAAACTGTGTTGCTGGAAATTAATCAGCTAGAAAGAATAATCGCAAAATAACTTATTGTTTGAATTTTTGCTCGTTGTACAATGCGTTCTGTACGTTCTGTACGATGCGTTCTGTTTTCTTTAAAGCGGTTTAAACTGAACAAATAAAAAAAAAGCACATTTTTGGCGTTAAGGAATTTCCATTTTTCCTTCTCATTTCATTTCCAGGCTTCATTCTGATTATTCGGACAAGTCAAACACTAAAAATGTTTTTAAAAAACATTCAATTGATATCAAATCAACCCTTGTTGCTCTAACTCCGTTTAAAAAATGATTTTTACTACCGCCTACTAAGGAATCGCAGAATTTTGGCCACCAACGTTTTGGTAAATCAATTAATTTTCATAAATAATAATTTTGCACAAACACGATTTGATTGTAATTCCGTTTTTTATTCATTCTCCCCTCACAGCTCCAAAAAATCCAATTTTTTTTATAAATCTTGTAAATTACGACAAAATTAATTTAGTTTTTTTCTTTAATTTTTGCATGTTGGTTATCCGGTCGACTACAGCAGTCCAAAATCAATCACTCTCAGTCTGTGAATGTAACTTTCAATAATCAGGGGATATCCTCCTCACATCAATATTAAGAAATGATCTTTAATTTTTTCATAATTTTTAATAATCACAACCTTAATAATCATTTTCAAACTTTACGTTAAGTTGCAACAGAGTGTGACAACAAGTAGCCCGAAGTAAAGACGTTCCACGTTCTAATTTCTTCTTGACATCTCCATCTATACTTCTAATCGCAATACTTTTTTAGTGAAATTTTTTTTTCTTCATTTTTTGACTTCAATCGGTTAGTCCATTTAAAAAACCCAATCTATCTTGAAGGCTTTTGAGCGTGAATTGACAGGAATACAGCATAGAATAATCGAGTCTAACGCCATCAATCTATAAAACCGTTTTACTTGCAACATATCGATCAGACAGAATTGTTTCAGTCTGACTTTGAGTTCAACACAAAGCTTTAGCCGGAAAAGAGCATAAAAGAGAGATTTTCTTATTTTAATTTTTCTTAGCAATCTCGTTTAAACACGCAATCCAATACATTCAGCATAGCAGATAGCAATCGCAAACATAATTCCCAAATATTAAAGCCAATTTTTGGGATTCGTTCGGTTTATCCTTGAAACCTTAAATTGTCCGCTTCAATCTGTATTTGCGCTATAATTCGGAGCTTACTTTAAATAAATGATAAATAATATTCATCCATTAATCCGTAATTCAACTATGCTGCGTAATGAAAGTTCAAGATTTTTTGCCTTTAAATCCTATTTGGTCAGAGTTGCTGGACTGATCGATGTCTTATTACCAAGCCAACAAGTCGATGTGGAAATATGAAAAAATTGCATATGTATTTGCGGGCAAGCATTCAAGCAAGGCTAGGAGTATTTCCATTACATTTCCATTTATCTAGTTTCGCCCCAATTTGCTAGTAGAGCCCAATATTTCCTTGTCTGCGTTTTATTTTTTGGTTCTCTATTCTAATCGCAAAATGCTGTACAACCAACTCCAAAGCTCACTTTTAATTACATATTCGTAGATTCCACACCTTATTTTTGAAAGCGGAATAAAAAATAAATTTTAGAACCGTTGATGTTTAACCTTGCGTTTTTAATACAAAAATTAATTTGATTTTTGGAGACGTCAACAGTGAACGAGGTGATTTCAAGCACACAATTTTGGTCGACTACGGTTCACACCCTTCAGCTCAGCACGTTAGGTTTGGGCAGCACTGAGATTAGTTCATTTTTTGGATGGCGATGACTGCTATTACTGAAGTAATATTCACCGCACTCCCAATTGCGACAAATTCGCACAAAACAAATTTCAATTTTTGCTTAATTTTTGCTTTTTCGGTCTTTTGATAAATCAGTCGCAAACGCATTTTTAGTCGTTACAATAACTGCAATCTGCATTAAATTTTCATTAAAAAATCCAATAAATTCAACAAATTAAAGAGTTTTGGATACAAATCGCCAACATAATTCCCGCACTGTTACTAGTTTGAAATAAATGTGTATTAATAGTAATAATAATAATAATCCGTAATTCAACTATGGAACTAATCTATGAAAATTTTTGTTTGCAGAGTGGAGTCTCACATTTTAAGGAATATTCCCTCAAATCAATCACCGGAAAAACGTTTTGTGAATTTGATTTACTTTGATTTTTTAAATTTTTTTTTTTGAATTTGATTTTTGAATTTGAATTTGAGCGACGGCTACTTAGGAGGACGACAGCGCTGATTCCAGGCCGGCCCGTCGACCACGACGACATATTTCTCACCCGTTAACGTAATGAACTCTCTTCCTATCTTGTTCCCCCTTTGCAACTCGCCACACACATCTTGGGATCCGCAAGAACCTAATTTGTTACTGCATGATCTCGATCTCACTTTTAATTACATACTAGTAAATTCCACACCTTGTTTTAGAAAGCTTGATTCTTATAGGTCTAATCTGTTGAACTTTTGGAGTTGGATGAGCCTTGTACAAACGTCACAGTGCTGTTTTTCAATAAATTTTTCAATAATTTATCGCGCTAGATGTTTAAGACTTTATTCGCGCCTTGGAACCGCTATCTTTAACCTTTATTTTTCAATGAATTATTTCGATTTTTGGAGATTTCGCTAATGCACAAAGTGTTTCCTAAACCGCAATTTTTGTCGACACACCTTCCGCTCAGCACGTGAGCTCTGAATTGTCGGTTTTTCATATTTTTTGAATTCGGGGTTTCGGAGCGGTTTACAGAAATAACGGTTTTTTTATATTTCGTTCTTAAAGCAACGAAAATGCAAGTTTGCAACTAAAAGAGAATTATTGAAATCTGTGTTTCAATTCTTTTATTCTTTACAGTAGAGTTAAATTTAAGTACTATTTAACTGAATTCTTTTAGCGTGAATAAATCTCGTATTATGAATCCAATCATATCAGTTACAAATTTTGGTTTCGCGCAACAACTTCGACGGAACGAAAATTTTGTAGAGTACATTTTAGAAAAGGCAGCAAAAACTATTCTGTACCGTAATTCTTTTTGTCGTCGTTGTTGACACAGCAAGTGACAACAAAAACAAGTCTGTTTTAGTTTTTTTTGCCAATGCGAATTGAATCCACGTTGCTTGATTTGAATGGAAATTATTGCGAGTATTTGGCTATAACGTCAGGTTACTGTTAATCAACTTCAAAAATTAAAACGTAAAACGCATAGTAAAACGCATAAATGAAGATTGGACATTTTTTTTACCAGTTTACAACATTTCCATTTTCAAGATTAAATTTTTGCGATCATAATTTTTTTTGAATAGCTCCAAAAAATTCAATTATTTTTTAAAGTTTATGGAGCAATTTATTCGCTTTGCAAATTAATTGTTGAATTTTTTTAAATTTTTAAAATTGGTGCTTTTTTGTTCTTGCCCCTTTATACGGGAAAGGTGAGGAAAGTTATTCAGCATGCTTAGTTACACCAGAAAATGACTAAACGTCAAAAACTAAATTTTTGATCAGGCATTAGGCACTCAAAAAGAGAACTTGACTTCCCTAAAAATAATTTCTAAATAAAGAGAACGACTTGTCGTTAATTATTTTTGTACTTCAATTGAAGCCCTAAGTTCATCTTCGCGCTAGGACCGAATCTCATTTTTTGTAGACAACAACAGTCGGATTAGTTTTTCTTTGTTTTAACTTTTTTTAACTTTTTTTAAAACATTTAAGTTTTTGGCGATGAACGTGGTGTGCAACAAGTTTGAATTAATTTCTTTAAATAATTTTTTATTATTTTTTTTTAAATTTTAAACCAAGTTTAATTACAGTTTGTTTACTGTTGTTCTTATGTTTAAAAAATTTAAAAAAATTGCATTTTTTGTATTTTATGACATGTAATTAGCTGTTTAGAGGAAATTATCGTTTAGCAAATGGGTATTGGGTAAAGCAATTGTGATTGACTGGAAAAGGGCATCTTCTCGTTCAATAAAGTTTGAAGCCAAACTCAGCGTTTACTGATTTTTTGATCGACTTTTCAAACGAGTACGACATGTTTTTAATGTAAAAATAAAGAGAACGACTTGTCGCGAATTAACTAATTATTTTTGTACTTGTGCCGAAGTCCCTCAACTTCAAATAAAGTATTTTTGCATTTTCTATAGCGAACCACAATTGCAAACCTCATACGAGAAAACACATACGAGCGATTCCGGGCATCCATTTTGCAGGATATCTTATGGCTATTTTCAGCTTTTCTTCAATCATGTCCACCTCCCGCGTCATTTATTTGAAAACTAATCAATCCATTTTAACCAAATTCACATTACTTCAATCTCTTAAGCTCAGTTGGCAGTCAAGTCAGCTGCACTGCGCACCACACATGACTGTTCTAGTTTTTGGCCGCAAGATTATTAAAACGGGGCTTATAAATGAAGATTGGAACATTTTTTATATTTGTTACATATTATTTATATTTGATTTATGAAGCATGAAGCAATTAACTCGCTTTGCAATTAAAATGTTGAATAGCTGTTGAATAGTTGAATTTTATGATCAAAATAAAATTCTACACAAGAGGGGTCTTGACAGATCAGTTACAATTTGTGCGAAGTTAATTCTGAATGTCCTTTTGGTTTTACTTTAAACATGTTTTTAATTTCTGAGACAACAGCGATTAGTAATGGAAGCGATTGTTCTTCATTTTTGAACGTTTTTCAAATTTTGAGTTTGGAGCAGACACAGTCCACCTTTCAACTGCTTGCTTTATTCATCTTTAATCATTTAGTAAACGCTGAAGCGCGCGCAATCCGCGCCTCTATTTAACTGTGATTGTCAGGTACCTTAAATCTTGAATTTTCAACTGGAGCGCGCGCGAACTGGAACACATCACAACGGTTATCAACTTGAACTGGCAGCGCCCTTTCGAAAATTGACATGATTACCATTTCATTCCACTTTGATCTAAATTTTGCTTTTCCCCAACAAACAACCGTTTCATTGCATAATGAGACACCTGACATGTATCCTCATTGCAACATTGTTGTTTTTCCTCATTGTTTTTAAATTAAAATAGGACTAGCCTTTTGAACCCAAAAATTTAGATGAAAACAATTTTGATTTTTGAACATTTTTGAATTTGTTGTTTTTGAATTTTCAAACAAAAACAAAAACAGTGTTTTTGAATTTTTTCTAACAAGACAATTTCTACGAATAAATTTGTAATTTTTGAAACAATCTGTATCTCTAAATGATCTAATTCTAGAAACCGTCACACATCACAACCGAAAGAAGAACAGGCGGACAAACAACGTTGCGCGTCTGGACAGGCTCGGGGGATGATTGAAAGAAATCGAGGCGGTTGAAGCACACTTTGACCGATTTGTTGAATTTCTCTTCTCGTGTACATCATCTAATAAAGATCTTTGATGTTTCTTCTGCAGAATCGTTATGAGAATGCAAACCGTTTTTTGCAAAAAGAAATATAATCACCCTCCATTTTGCAGGTAAGTTTTTTTTACAACAAGTCTGGCTATTAGCAATTAACCAGAAGCGAAGATTAAAACATGCTTTACGCGATGGAATGATTTAAAATCAATTGCTTGTCAGTTGTAATTGAGTTGAGAAATACAAATAAATTTTATTTTATTTTTTTAATTTTTGGAGGTGTCTGTACGGTACCGACGACACCGAATAGCCTACACGGTAGTATCATAAAACAACAAATTAAATATAAAATATCACTCCGTTGTGCAGCTTTTTTTAAAAATTTTTGTCAGGTAAAATTTCCCTCTTACGCTCTCGCCCGCGGCGGCGGTCAATGATTTTTTTTGTTTTTTATGGTAGTCCAAAATAGAATCATTCAGAGTCCGTTTAATTGTAATTTTTTTCAATTTTTAATTTATCAACCGTCGTTTCGGCCACAATTAAATCAATTAAAAATAGCTAAAGCTAATAGAGTCTACAGCAAATAGTAACAATCGAATATTAAGACATGCAGTAGGTTTTCATTTGAGTTTCCATGCTTGAGAATTACTTGCTTGCGGTGCTCTCATTTTGGTTCAGAAATTCAAAATAATTTTTATTATTTTTTAATTTTCGGAGCTTGTCCGTCCGGCCATAAGCCAACACAGAATCGCTATTTTTGTACGACAGTGAAATCATACAGAAACAAATTAAATATCAACTCTTAGAGTTTTTTAGTTTTTTTTTTCAATTTTTGAGGGCACTGGCCACTGATTTGATTTTGTTGTTCATTCGCCGCAATCAATCATATTGTACTGTTTTTTGAAATTTTTGTAGGCGTCAATTGCGTCCAAACTTAAATTTTGCTTCAATACATGAACTTGTCGTAATATATGGCCATTTTGTAGTCTTGTTCTAAATGTATTGACAGGTGTAATTTTTGTGGACAGCCAGATTACATGCCGTTACGGTAATCCAAAATAATGAAAAAACATCCCGATGTACAAGGTTTCTCCCAAATGTTCTCATTCTGAGTCTGGGAAAATGCAACTCATAGATCAGAAATTCTTCTGAATAATCCTCAGTTTTTTTTAGTTTTTTTCATTTTTTGGAAAGCAATTGACACCCCTCCAATGTGATAACAGGCAGCAAGAAGTGAAAACGTTCTACGTTGTGATTTCAGTTTGCGGTGGGAGAACTTAAATTTCCTTCTTGAGAGCCCCACACTTCTAATCGCAATACTTTTTGGTGAAAAATTCGAAACATTTTTCAATAGTTTTCAAACTTTAATTTCTCGTAAGACATCTACATGGCCATTTTGTATGGCCATTTTCTTCTGAATAATCTTCAATCTTCGTTTTTTTTTTTCATTTTTGGCTGAACTCGCTACAATAATTAAATGATTTAAAAAATCAAATCAATCTCTATTGTGAAGGCTTTTAATCATATAGCATTTTTATTTTTTATTACATTTTATTTTTATTTTTTGGCCTTAATCCGTTTGGCCAATGCCACAATTAAATCATTAAAAAAATCAAATTTACCTGCTTTGTGAACGGTTTTGAGCGTGCAACAATCAACGGGAAGTGAAGATTAGAGGACATTCCACGTCCCAATTTTAGCCTGCGATTAATATCCCTCCCTGACAGCGCCACATTTTCAATTGCGATATTTTTAATTTTATTTATTTATTTTTGAATATTATCTTATCTTGCTTATCTTTCCTTCGCGTCAAATTCCATTCCACCTTTTTCTGATTATTTTCTTTACATTTTTTTTCAATTTTTTGAGATCGAGCAAATTTTTTTTGAGCAATTTTTTGAGCAAGAGCAATTTGAGCAAGAGCAATTTTTTTGACGTGCAACAATCCTTTAAATTCTTTAAATTAAATTTTGAGATCGAACAAAATTGAGGTCGAGCAAAATAGCTTCTTTTTCGTTTCAAAATAGCGTCTTTTTTTCCGTCAACTCCTACTACGGTACCTAAAACAACGACTTCCTGATGTCCAAATGCGCATCGTCGTCTCATCGCCGCTTCCAGCAGAGCGCATTTCCCACGAGAGTCGTCATTGCGGAATATTCTAATTAGCCGCTCGAAGGTCCTTCCGGACGAAAAAAATCAATTTCCTCAACGCGCGCGTCCAAAAAGCCAACTTTCAGCACCGCTTCTGCGTTGGGCTCAGCGCTAACTAATTAGTGGCCTTTTTCTATGCTCCAAATTTCGTTGTTTAACGCGTGCACCAATCAATAGGCGAACGACCCTGTGGTTAGAGAGAGGAGGAGGAGGAGGAGGACAGCGGTGTAAACTGAACTCAAATTGCCAGAACAACAACGTGGTGTGGTGGTGCGGCGCGCGAGAGGGAGCGCGAGACTCGATATAGGTAATAAAACGGGCGTTGTTTGCGTGCGTTCCGCGTCGTCGCGTTTTCGATTCCTCGATTAATTGGATTTTACTCATCGTCGCCGCTACGAGCGCTCGAGCGTCGGGATTGTGGCGTCGCCGTGATGAGTGCTATGTTGATTCGTGTGTTGTTCCGCGATCTGTTTCTGTTTAGAATTCGTAAAAGCGATTTAACGCTGAAAAATTTATGAAAAATTCTGTTTGGCTTCCGTGTTGGTCACTCACCAAATGACATTTTAAATCGGGTTCGAAAGACACGATGATTTCAGTATTTTTGCTTTCCGTATTGCTGTTAGAAACGACGAGATCCTTTTAGAAGCATCACTGTAGTGGTTTAGAAGAGGTTAGATTTTTGAATCCGAGATTGACATCCCTTTTAAATCCGCATCCGCAACTCCATGTTTAGTGACCGTTAATGAGGTTAATGTTAATTAGATTAATTTAGGCTATCCGTAGCAATTGGCTTCGCTGAGAATCTACGAGCCGCTACAGTGATGAAAGTGAAATTATTTTTGATTGTTTTCGAGTGGAACATGTCAATCAGAACCCAAAAATGGCAAACGTTTCAGTTGAAAGTTGAAGTTTATTAATTTTTGGTTATTTAAACTAATAAAATCTTTTCTTTGAATTTTTGTTTGAAACTAGAGAGGAAGACTGATTGTTGCATTTTGTTTGGGAAAGGGAACTTTCACAATTCCACGATTAAATACTTTTAGTAATTTAAACAGTATCAATATATCCCAGATAATTTGACTATTCAGGCGGACGTAGACTTTGACTTTGAGTTAAATTTTATTCACGTTCTTTTGTTTTGTTTACAAAGGCGTTTGGAAGGCAGGGATGATTTCAGTATTTTTGTGTCCCGCATTGCTATCAGAAACGATGCTTTTAGACGCAGTACTGTAGTGACTATTTTTAAAAAGGTTTAATTTTTGGATTTGAGATTTACATCCCTTTTAAATCCGCATTCGCAAGTCCATGTCTAGTGACCAAACGTAAGGATTATGAGATTAATTTATGCTATCCGTAACAATTCGATTGGATGAGAATCTACGAGACGCTACAGTGTTGAAAGTGAAATTATTTTTGATTGTTTTCGAGTGGAACATGTCAATCAGAACTCAAAAATGGCAAAAGTTTCAGTTGAAAGTTGAAGTTTATTAACTTTTTGATTTTTTAAAATAATAAAATCTTGTCTTTGAATTTTTGAAACAAAGAGGAAGAATGATTGTTGTTTTGAAAGGGAATTCTCATAATTCCACGACTTTTGGAAAGCAGCCGATTTTTAGTATTTTTGTATCCCAAATTTCTATCAGAAACAATAATTTTAGAATGCAGCACTACAGTACTGCGTCTAAAAGCATCGTTTCTGATAGCAATGCGGGAAACTTTTGTTTTGTTTTGTTTAAATAGGCGTTTGGAAGGCAGGGATGATTTCAGTATTTTCGTTTCCCGCATTGCTATCAGAAACGATGCTTTTAGACGCAGTACAGTAGTGAATGCAGAATTGCGGTGACTATTTTAAAAAAAAGGTTTAATTTTTGAATACGAGATTGACATCCCTTTTAAATCCGCATTCGCAAGTCCATGTTCGAGTGACCAAACGTAAGGCTAATGCGATTAATTTGCGCTATCCGTAACAATTGGCGTCGGAAAGAATCTAGTATAAAAGCCTCCAAAGTGAAACAATTTTTTATTCGTTCCAAGTGGAAAATGTCAATCAAACCCATATAAATGCGTCCACAATGACATCTTCGTTTACTTTTTGATAATTCAAAGTTTCAATTGTTTTTTCTTTTCCTTTCCTTTTCCAAAATGTTTTTCTTAAATCTAAATTAATTTAAATTAAATCAAAAATTAAAACTTTTCTTTAAATTTTTGATTTTCAAGCGGTATAATCGCTTTTTTGTTTTGAAATGGAATTTTTAAAAATCGACTAAATATTTTTAGTCATTAAAACAATTTGAATATCCCAAATAATTTGACTGTTTAGACGGACGTAGACTTTGACTTTGAGTTCATTTTTTGTTCATGATCTTTTTGTTCAATTTAAATTGGCGTTTGGAAGGCAGGGATGATTTCAGTATTTTTGTTTCCCGCATTGCTATCAGAAACGATGCTTTTAGACGCAGTATTGTAGTGACTATTTTTAAAAAAGGTTTAATTTTTGGATTCGAGCGTTACATCCCTTTTAAATCCGCATCTGCAAGTCCATGTTTAAGCGACCAAGGATTATTAGATTCATTTATGCTAACAATTGGCGTCGGCAAGAATCTATGAAAGCCTGCAAAGTGAATCTACTTTCAAGGCTATCCGACTGTCACTCACAACGATTACAAGCGTTTACAATGACATCTTCGTTTACGTTTTGATAATTTCAAGTTTAGTTTTTTCGTTGAAAATTTTTGAGAAAAAAACAAGAATGCTTGGTCCTATGCTTGGTAAATGCGTTCAAGCGTTGAAAGCACACTTGTGTAGTTGAAACTATCAATGCGTGCTTGATTGATAGCCTGTTTTCTGATTAATTACATTCAATGACAACGCATGTTGTTGTTTTTTTTTGTCTTGGGAAGTTCATAAACCCGCGAATAAAATCCTTTTAGTTATTTAAACAGTATGAATATCTAAGATTACATTACAATTTAGACGGGCATATCATCCTTTGAGTTCAATTTTTTTTGGAACTCTCAAAACCTTTCCTTACTCTCAAGCCTGAGTTAACCTTAAATCAAATATTTGGAAGCAATCGATTTTCGTTTTACATTAACGGAAAAATAATCCTCTCTGGTTCTTAAAAAAAGTTGTTAAAACGTAGATTTTTAAATTAATTTTCATAAACCCGCGATTAAAATATTTTTATTTATTTAAACAATTTATTAGAATCGTAGAAAACATTTCTGTTTGGACGGACCAATCACCCTTTGAAGTCATTTTTTGTTAGGAAGGTCATTGCACCCCTTTGAGGTCATACGCTTTGGCTGTTAAAATAAAGTTCGAGAAAAGTTTTAAAAAGTAGTGTTCTATGATTACGCAACACAAAATTGTGAGAAAAACAGGCAATAAATATTTTTTAAATTCTAAATTCTAGTTTTTGAGCGCAATTGATAAAGTCAGGAACATAGTTTTCACTCGGTCATTCAGTGATTTGCTTTATCGATTAATTCAATTGAGATTTTACTTGAGATTTTTGAACAAGAACGAGATTTTTGTTTTGGAACGTGATTTTCTCAAAACAAGGAAAAAACTAAAGATTTTCAGTCGTTTAATAGTCAACTGAGGAACTAAGCATTTTTGAATGTTACTTGCCATTCTCCACTGTGAGACAAACCAGTTTTCTCCAAGCAACCTTCAATCGAGTATTTTCAAAATAAAACGTAAAATTATCAAAACAGTTCAAACAGTTTATTCAAACAATTCAAACAATTTAAACAGTTTGCGCCTTTTTTCAAATCAATCGGTAATTTTCTGAACATTAGTTTTGTACATGACTTTGGATCACAAATAAAATAAATTGCTTGGAAAAAGTGGAAAAAGAAAAAGCGCGCTTTCCGTTATAATTAAAAAAAATAGTATTTTCAATTTTTGATCAGAGTACATTGGACCAAACTGTTTAATTTAATTTCATTTTCAATTATTGATAGATGGCACAAGCAGAGATTTAACGCCATTTAAGATTATTTAAAAACAAAAGTGTAGTTTTAATAAATTGATAGAAACTTGCTCATCTTACCCAAATCGTAAATGCAGGTAGTTTCATTAAAAAAATATTTGTGCTTTTCAGTATTTGTTTGTTTAAATCAAAACGTATAAGCATTTTAATGTTATTATTTTTTAAGAAAATGTTTAAGCTTTCTTTGTTTTTTTAATTTTTCTTGTTCGAAAAGATGCGGAAAACGTTTTATTGAAACATGAATGTTGAATCTCAAATTTTTGCGGTCGTCATCTTCAAAAATATTTAAAACTTCAAATATTTTTAATTTTGTTATTTAATATTATAATACAATTTTTCAGAAAAAATTTTTGTTCAGAAATTCAGAAAAAAATCAAGTTTTGTGTACAGTTTTAACTGACAACTTTGCTTTTAAAAAATTAAATTTATCTTCAATAACAAATTGTTTTGTACATTTTCAAATTTAAAATATTCAAATAATATTGCTCTTCTGTCATGTGCAAACAAAACTTACTCAAATAAGCTTTTGCCTACATCAATTCAATTAAGAAATCAATAAGTAAAAGCATTTTTTAAAAACATTTTTTGAATCATTTCGCGATCCATACATTTTGAACTTTGAAATTATAAAATCCTTTATTTAATATGTAAACAAAGCAATTATTGCAAATTTTATGTTTGCATTTTTATTTTTTTCACCGAAAGTTTTCAATTATCAAATTTAAAAAATTCAATTTTTTTGTTCAATTGTGAACTGAAAATTTGATAAAATCATTTTTACTGTAATTTTATTTTCAGAAATTTGTTTTTAAACTTTTCCGGCTTTTTGTTCATCTATCGAATGTTTTGCCAATAGAATTTTTACATTTATTTTATCTTTAGAAATTTTTATTGTTATTTTAATTGTTGGGTTTTTTTTGCGGCAGTTTACCACAGCAGTGAAGCCCGAGAAAGTGCTAAAATGAAGAAAATAATTTTTGGTCTCCGGCAAACGTCCCCGTTTTGTTGTCCGCCCTTCTAACAGAACTTTACTAATTTACTAGTAAAAAAGTATCTTCTAACCAACAGAACAGTTTTACAGAATAGATCCAATTTTTTCTTATTTTTTGTACTTAAATGCGGAATTAAGTTTTATTTTTTTGTAATTTTTGCTGTTTTTTTTTGCGCTACAGCAGTGAAATCCACCAATTCAGGCTTAACGTACTCTGCCCTCTGATTGCGCTTTTCTTCCTCAGTGCCCGTCGGTGCCCTTCGGCCGCCGCCATCACATCATCTTTTGCGAAATCTCCTCCGCAGCTCGACGCGCATGAAAGTAATCTCAGGACACGTCGTCGTTCTTGTTTACCTCGCGCTCGAAACTCTCATGTGTGCGCCCATAAACGACTCGTTTCACATTTTCCATTTCGCAGCGGGCGAATTGATTGCATACTCAACCGAGGAGTTCCACTTTCCTCCTTCGTTCGTCAACTTTTTTCGATTCGCGATAACGAGTCGTCAAACGCTCAAAGTGTAATTGGATTGCTCCACAAAGGGTCATCATCGCGCTGAGAGGAGTCCAGTCAAGCGAGTGCGTGAGCGAGTGAGGGCTAGCGCGTGGGAGCTCGCATTTGGCGATTTGTTTTTTGCATTCTGACCCTCAAAATCGTGTTCACAGAGTGCGATTTTAAACTTGATTCAAGCTCTTTGTTTTTTGACGGCATTCACAACACGCAATCGCACGAATAATTATTTTTGGCGCGTGGATAACTTTGCTTTTGTTAGAAATCGTTCACGACAAGTTCCCAGTAGTGAAAGTAAGGCAAAAAATCGCATTATTTTTGCACAAAGGGACCAAGGAATGAACGAGATCATGTTATGAATTAAGGACATCTATTAATTACTCAAATAAGCTATTTAATTTTTTGCGTTGATCTTCGTAAACCAGGCGAGCGAGCGAGGCCTAGGGCGTGGGAGTTAGCTTTATTTTTGTTAAAAATCGGTTCACAGTGACATCAAATCGTAAAAAAATCCATATCGTCTGCAATGCAATCAACATAGCCAACGTAAACAAACGGACAGCGCTTAGCTGTATTTTTGTAGTAAATCGCAGCCTTCCACGTTTTTCGCTTATCTTTTATTCACCAATTAGTCAAACGTCAACTAGAGCAAAGCAAAGGCAGGTTTTTTTTACATTTATTTTATTTTTAGAAAGTTTTTTTTTAATTTTTGCGCCATTTTGCGGCTTTACCACAGCAGTGAAGCCCGAGAAAGTGCTAAAATGAAGAAAATAATTTTTGCCCTTTGTGAAACTGCGTTTTGTTGTCCGCCTCATCTTCTGACCAGTTTACCAACACAACGGTTTTAAAGAATAGATTTTTTCTTCTTTTTTTGTAATAAATACGTTTTCTCAATGTAGTTTAAAGCAAATTCTTTTAAAATTTTTGAAGTCCAGGAATTCGTTCTTGTTGAAGCACTGAAAGTTACCATTTATTTCTTCTTTCTTTTTTTTAAATTAGCATTACGCATTGGTTAATAACAAATTCTTTTCATTGGGAAATAATACTTTTCAGGTCAGCTAGAGACTTTATATTAATTTTTGTAGCCATTTCGATTGATCCACATATGCCAAAAAAGAAAACTGAGAGTAAAGGTATTTTTGATCAAACAAACATAAGTAAGATAACAAACAATTTTTTCGAATGAAGGTAACAAACAAACGAACAACATAACGTAAAATTTTTGTGGTCCAGAATTCACAACTTTTGTGCGAATCGAATTTCTCTAATTGCTTTTGCAATTTGCAATTGCTAATTGCAATAAATTTTTGGTTTTACAAAAGATTTTGCCAAGAATTTGATTCGCTTCGAATTTCTCTAATTGCTGAAAACTGCTCTAAAGATTTCGTTCATTTTTGAGGAAGATCCTTCGTCTCACCACTTTTTCATTTTTCAGGGGAAAGTATTTGTCTTGATAAGATCGGCGAAAACATTCAATATATCCGAGTTGCTGATTTGCGAGTAAGGGAATAAGGGAATTAAAGGAAAAGAAATACAATTTTTGAACCAGGCAATGTTCTTCAGTTTTTCAGTTGCTGTGGTTTGATGCAGTGATCACATGAACCAGAAACCATTTCTGACTTTTTTGCATTTTTTAATACAATAATTTAGAGGCCAGAATTAAGATTTCAAGCTGTTTATTCGCGAGAACAAGATAAACGGATACCTGTAGCAACCAGTTTAAAACAAATTTTGTGTGATGTGTGTCAAATGTCAATGATGTGTCAAAACATAAAAAAAATAATTCGCATATTCGAAACTCGAAAAATAGACAATTTTCGTCTCACGCTATGGAACTCTAAAAGATCTATCATGTTTTGCTTTTGTAATTGATTGAATTAACAACATATATGAGGCTGCGGCTCTGTACTAAGCTGAATTTGTGATTTTTGGATGCTTTTTGGTCAATCGTACTGTGTAGCCCCATTTTTAACCTTTTGACAATCTTTTCAATTAGCTTAATTTAGTTACTTAACAGACTATGAGGGGATAAATTTGTTTCAAAAAATCTTCAAATTTTAACATGCATATGAGTGCTTTTAATCTCAGAGAGCTTTATCGATAAAGTGAATGCGTTGGAGGAGGAGAACGTGCAAAAATTGACATTTTTTGGTCATAGAGCAAATAGAAAAATGTAAATATTTTGAAACACCAAAGTGATTTAAAACGAAAATGATTTAAAATGTGATTCGGCATGTTCAAAGTGACTCAAATTTTTTGTGCGTGGCACATAGCATTTAACACATTTTATACTTGGATGTATCTATGAAACAGACCAGTTCCATCGTCAAAAGCCGCATATTTTCAAATTCTTTTGATAATAATTGGGAATTCATTGAATTTATCACATTGCAAGCTATCACATTTTCTTTACGAAATGAAATATTTCCATGAAATTTTAAAAGTTTTTCTAAAAAAAATCTCGTCAATTTTTGATGGATGGGAATTGTTTCCCGCTTTGTTTTCACTTTCGAAAAAGAGCATGGTAGCATTAGTCATGGATAAGCGAATTATTTCGAATTATTAAATAAGCGAATTAATATTTCTTTGATATTTCTGAGCGCTTTTTCAATTTATTTTTGAGAATTCATTGCAAAGACAAAATTGATCAGGTTTATTGAATTATAATTGTAGGCTTCTGGTTTTAAATTCACTCAGTTTCAAATTATATACTGGAAATTTATTTTTGGATACATAAGTTGTCTTTGATGTTTTAAATTAAAAATATATTTCTCTCGAAAAAATGTCGCAAATTATGCGCTTACATATATAAGCTTACACAGATGTAAGCTTCTGGTGTTACATTTTTTCAATTCCATTTTTTTTGCGTGACGGTCAGCGGTTCATTCATTTTTAGTTTGAAATTAAAAAAATTATTTTTCTCGAATACATGTTGCAAATTATGAAGATCATTTTTTCTCTTATTTTTCTTCGCTAAAATAACTCAATGACGTATGTATTCGAATTTCTCTATAATTGTTCAAAGCTTTTCTAAAATTTTTGTTAATTTTTGTGACAAATCCTCCCCCACTTTTTTAATTCCTTAAGGATATTTATCTCGAAAATAAATGCTCGAATATAATATTTTTGTGTGACGGGTTCTGATCACGCGTTCAATTTTTTTTAATTAAAAATGTATTTCTCTTGATTAAATGTCGCAAATTATGAAGATCAGAATGATGAACTTTTCTGATATGTGGCGTGTAGTTGGCATTAGTATAACAGCATTATTTCAAAAAAAATTGCAAATTTGAATTTCTCTATTTGTTCAAAGCTTTTCTAAAGATTTCTTAATTTTTGAAGGAAATCCTTTGTCCCACCACTTTCTTCAAAGAAATTGTAACAATTTCGAGGCAGAACATAAGTTGCCTTTGATGTTTTAAATTAAAAATATATTTAATACATGTTCTTTTGAATACATGTCGCAAATAATGAAGATCATTTTTTCTATTTTTTTCTTCGCTATTTTAATAAAAACAATTTTTGCAAAGGGACATATTTGAATTTCTCTAATTGCTCAACACTTTTCTAACGATTTTGTTAGAAATTGAGAAATATCCTTCGTCCCATCGCTTTTTTCAAATGAATCGTGATCAATTTCTAAGGCAGAACTAAGATTTCAACCTGATCAACTGCGACCAAATTTTGATGATGCATTGCGAAATATAAAAAAGGATTAAGTTATTATGACACACGTCTGAAAGTCCCGACGAATTATAATTTTTAACGATTGGCTACTGTGACCGTGTTTTCACATCGAAATTCTTTTTTTAATCAATTTAAAGAAATTCAAAGATTTTTCCATGAATTTGAATTGTTCACTGTTTTCTAAAGATCTAAAGATTTCATTCAATTTTTGATGACATTCGATCTGAACTTTTTTTTTCATTTTTGAAGAAATGCTTAGCAGCATACTTGAATGCATCTCTGCAACAGGACTACGAGTTCCATCGTCGAAAGACGCAAATTTACCACAATTTATCTCGTAGCGAGGTACCACATTTTTTGGAGGTTTTCATTTCACTCACCAAACGAAATATTTTCATGAATTTCAATTGTTCACTGTTTTTCTAAAGATCTAAAGATTTCATTCAATTTTTGATGACATTTGATCTGAACTTTTTTTTTCATTTTTGAAGAAATGCTTAGCAGCATACTTGAATGCATCTTTGAAACAGGACTACAGCGAGTTCCATCGTCGAAAGACTCAAATTTACCACAATTTATCTCGTACCGAGGTACCACATTTTTTGGACGTTTTCTTTTCATTTATCAAACGAAATATTTCAAAACTTTAATTGTTCAGTTTTCTAAAACAAAAATTTCCTCAATTTTTGATGGGTGGGAATTGTTTCCCGCTTTGCTTTCACTTTCGAAAAAGAGCATAGAAGCATTAGTCATGGATAAAAGCCCGCTGAAGAATAAGCGAGGTATTTCGAATTAAATAAGCGAATTATTATTTATTTTCTCAATTTATTTTGAATTAATTTATTCAACTTTAATTGTTCAGTTTTTCTAAAATAAAAATCTCGTTATTTTTTGAGATGAGAACGGTCTCTCGCTTTGTTTTCACTTTGAGATAAAAGCTGAACAAGCATTTGTATGCATAAGCAGCCCCCTGAAAAATAAGCGAATTATTATTTCTTTGACATGTGTGAGCGGACCGCATTTTCAATTTCTGATGAGTTCCACGAATTAACTATTTTATCTATAATTTCGTTGCAAACATGTTTTCTTAATTGGTCAGGTTTATTGAGGCCTCTGCTTTTAAATTTACTCTTAAATTAAATTAATGTCAGTTTTATGCGTCCATTAAAAATATATACTAGAAACCGAACAGCAGCAGCCAAGAAAAAATTTTTGGCTGCTGCTGTTTCAAGCGAGGTACATTTTGGAGGTTTTTATTTCATTCACCAAACGAAATATTTCAAAACTTTAATTGTTCAGTTTTCTAAAAGAAAAATTTCCTCAATTTTTGATGGATGAGAACTGTTTCCCTCTTTGTTTTCACTATCGGAGAAAAGCTTACAAGCATTAGTAAGCCGCCCGCTAAAGAATAAGCGAGGTATTTCGAATTATTAAATGAGCGAATTATTATTTCTTTGATATTTTTGACCGCGTTTTCAATTTCTCATGAAAATTCCAAATTTTATCTTTTTATTTTATCTAAAAGAACTCATGTCAGTTTTATGCGTCCATTAAAAATACATCCTAGAAACCTATTTTTGGCTGCTGTTGTTTCAGGCCTTTGGCTTTTTAATTAAAAATTTATTTCTCTTGAATAAATGTCGCAAATTATCAGATCACAATGATGAACTTTTTTGGTATGTGGAGTGTTTTCGGTGTAACAGCATCATTTCAGAGTATTTCTGTATATTGATCGCTGATTCGATAGCGGGAATTTTTTTTTGTTGCTTTCAGAATGAACTCTATCTGCTAGCTATTGCCTCGTTTCTATCCTGATTCTCCGCCGTTTTTTTTGAAGCTTCAAAATGTCGTCCCAAAGCCGCGATTCCAGTCGTTCCCGCAACTCATCAACCAACTTTCTGAAGAGCTTCTTCTTGGCGAATTATCTGCGGAAGACTGGCCACAGGTGAGTTACTCGGAGTAAATTAATTAAATACAATTTTTTAAATTTCATTAACCTAAATTTGACAAATTTTTGTTAACTACTTAACACCATGGCAGCAGAAAAATTGCATGTTGGTTAAATTATTAGTATTAGTTGTTTAAAATATATATAAATTTTTTAATTACTATCTTTCTGGTTTTTTTGGCAACTTGGCAACATTTCTTAATTTTTTAATAAATTTCATTTTTAATTTTTAAAATATTTTTTTCAAAATAAATCAATTTTTGACAATTTCCAAAGAGATAATTTGTTTGCCATTACAAACAAAGGAAACGAAAAATGTGTGTTATTTTTGTATTCAGATAGGAAAGCAGGCAATTCTGTTTTGAAGACCGTCTTTACAGCTTTAAAGCAATTTTTGTAACGTGCGGTTGCGTCTTTTCTGCTGCACTCCACTAATTAAAGAAAATTCAAAAACAAATTTCCACCCAAACTGCACATGCTCGCCTCTCCATCATTTATTGCGTAAAGTGATACTTTAGATAATCAGCATTGAAAAATGAAATGATGCTGCTATTTTTGTGGTTCAGAGCTAGAATTGTAAAGACCGTCGTTGAGGCCGTTTTTTGCAGTTTTTTATTTTTAAAAAGTTTTTTTTAACAGTTTTTTAAAAGATAAATTAATTTTTGAAAATTGCCACAACTTTTCTTGCATTTTTCTGGTATTTCCATTTTAACATTTTTGCTTTGCAGAGTGAACATATAGGAAAATTGAAATGATGTTATTTTTCGAGAGAGTTACAGTCTTATAAGCACTTTTTGCACACACTTGTTTGCCTCTCTATCGCTCACCTGTGACTGTGCTCGCTGTTACGTCAATTAGCTTCCGACCACTCATCTCCTCCAAACCCCATTATCGCGCGCTGTCCATCATAACGCAGAGCGGTTCGCGCGCACATATTATTGGTTCGTTTCTCCATACCCCAACGACTCCATTGATTGTTTTGGCTTCCGCCAGGCGTCTCCTGAGTGCTGGAAGTCTGTCAGTCGGTCTGTTGTTCGCACACTCCCGCGGCACCCCTGGAGGAGATGCCCCGAGCAAAGCAGCGCCGAGTGCTGCACAGTCAATGGGCAAAGGCCGGACAATTTGTTCGCTTTGTTGGACGCATTTTCCGGCACAATAGGTAAGAGTGTTGCTTGCCGGAGAGCTAGAGATTAGCTCATGGATGGATTGTCTCGAGCTGAATGAAAGGCGGCGTCTGAGTGCTGCTGCTCGGCTACTTGCTGCTCAGATCAATCCTCCTGATTAATTTTGTTAACCGCTAGAGCTATCAACGAAGCCTCTTGAAATGTAGGTAAATAAGGAATTTCCAGGGATAATTAATTTTTGATTGCAGTAGCCTTGTTCATAAACTTGACAGTCGTTTTATTTTTATTTTCATTGCTACAAATGTTTTTTTTAATAGTTGCAATAAAATTATAAAGATTATGAAAAATGAAATTTTTTTACATTTTTTCCTAATTTTCGGAGTGATGTATTTTGTTTAAATTTCATCACAGGTTTTACGGTGTAAATAACTATGTTTTCTACTTATCCTTATCCTTTTTTTGCTAAATTTCCTGCACAAATCAATCCAATATATTTTTGTTCATCGTTAGCTCTAACAAAACGACTCTTGAAATGTAGGTAAATATAGAATTTCAGTGATATACACATTTTTGAATACGTTGTTATTGAACAACAAATTTTAGCCGAAATAACAGTGTATCCAGACGTGAATTTTTGGCTGCCGGTTTGAGTTCCCTGGTACAAATGTTTTTTTTAAATAATTTCTAAAAAAAATTTTTTTTAATTGAAATTTAAAAAAACGAAATGAAATTTTTGCCGTGAGATTGTTTTTTCTTTCTAAAAAATCTATGGAGACTTTTAAATTCTGTGCCACTATGCTAATTTTGTGCGCATCTTGAGCTTTCAACTAACAATTAGGCTTTTGAAATCGAGGTAATTTTTTGTAAACGCATACCACAAATGCCAACAATTTCCTGCCGCATTAACGTAAAATTTTCCTGGTAAAATTAAGGTAAACTTTGTTTTTGTTCTTTCTTTTTGTTCTTTTTTACACCATCTTATTGCCGGTATTGAAAAATATTGAAATTTTTGGCATTATCTCTACCTTATAAACAATCTATTTTATTTTAAACTTTTTTTTTTAATTTTACTATTTTAAAGAGCCTATTTGTTTTTAGCACCATTTTATTGCCGGTAACATTTTTGGTGCCAACGCATTTGTTTGTAGAAGAATTTAAATGTCGAAGTCAATTTTTTGATTACAGTTAATTCAAATTAGTAAGTGAAAAGTTTTTACTTTTTAATCTAGTCTATTTAAAATAGCCTACAGGGTGACTAATAAGCTCGGTCAGCAGAAAAACACGCTATATCTAGAATACAAGTTGTCAAATTAAAATTCCGTAAGCGTTAAATTTTATACTCCAATTTCCAACAGATGAGAGTCCAATAATGGTTGGAAAATTTTTCACGATGGTCGCAATCTGATAAAGCAAATTTTTTTGTTGCAGCGACCGTTTGCACTAAAGAAATTTTTGCCATTATCTAGCAACTTTTCTCTAGTCGATTCCCTCAGTCTATCCAACGGGGCGCTCAGATTGAACGTCCGAAATTTCGCAGTTCATTGAGCCGCTTAATTACATGAAAACAACGCTTGACTGGGTCGCCTTTGCCATTGTCTGTCGTCCTGAGGTAGCGCGCGAGCGTGACTCATCACCGCAGAGACTCGCTTTCAACAGAGCGCGCTCCCTCGCTTGCTTGGCACTCGGCGGCTCTACGCTTTGGGTGACGTGCGCGCGCGTCAGTTTCGTTACGGCCTACTGGAAAAGGAGTGGGTAAGAATCTCATTTACCAAATTAAAAATGCGAAAAATATTTTTGTACTTCACAATGCGATTATTTAATTAATCTTTTTTAATGAAATTTGTACAATTAAATTAAGACCGCTTTTATAATAGGGAAAACCTTAAATTGAGACTTGAATAACAGTTGAATTAACTCTTTATTTTCGCTGCGGATTTATTCACGCATTCTGTTTTGGCTTTCAGGCATTTTTGAGGCTCTGTTGTAGTTCCCTGTTGTACAATGTTCCTTTTAAAATATTTTTTTAATTTTTGTAACAGAGACATCTTTTCTGTCGGGCTGCAGTATCATGCACGCCTTCTGTTTGTCTTTTAAGCATTTTCATTTTTGCAGCTTCAACATCCTAATAAATTAGTACGAATTCTTTTTAATCTAATATTGAGAGTCGTTTTAAACTAGTAAATGCTTAAATTGTAAAAAAAAACACTGGCGAGTTCTGTTCTTAGTCTGTGCAGAGTAATCAAAGCAATCGGTTTCCTTCAAAGAGTTTTATTTTTATTTTTGCCGGCATCACCCTGAGCCTTCTTCTCAAACAATTTTTGATTTTGCTGAGAAGAAATAATATTCTCAAATGTCAATTGAAGCAATTTCTGTGCGAATAAAGTCAAAATTTAATTGAGAGACCTTTTAAACTCATAAATGCTTAAGTTGAAAAAATTAACTAGCGAGTTGATTTTAGACTCGTTGTAGAGTAATGCAGACAAGTAATCCCTTTTATTTATTTTATTTCTTATTTTTTGTTCGCAAAACCAAAACGCTGATCCTTGTTTTGCCAGCATTTGTGCCTTTTTCTAAAATTTGTTTGGAAAATTTAGAGAGATAATAGGTTCTCATTGACAAATTCAATTTTTTTTTAAACTATAAAACGCAAACTTGAATTTTTTAAATTAAATTCAATGGCGCCTTCAATATCTTTTTGGGTCTTTAATTAATATTCAAAACTCTAAAAAATAACTCCAATCATTTTTGGAGATCAGCGACTCCTATCTCGTTTGTTCAACAAGTTATTCAACATATTTTTGCGTGTCACCAATTGTATGACACCGCCCTATCCACAACTCATCCATCTTATCTTGCAAATTCTATTTTTGAAAATTGCTAAATCTTTTTTACTTACTAAATGCTTTTTTTGTGAATTTCAGTTTGACGATTTTATTATATTTTTTAATTTTTGGGCGATCCGCTTCCGCTTCTTTTGCTATAGTTTGGCTCAAACCTATATTCGATAAATCTAAGCTATAAACGATCAAAGAGTTCAATTGCTCTGTTCATGTTTGCAGTTTGAAACAACGAAAATGCGACGAAGAATTTATTTTCTGTTCGAAATCTGTTGGAAACAATTTTTGTGATTGAAATGACCAATTCGATTTTTGGCTGGACAAAACTTGGTCTTACTTTACTCTTAGATAGCATTTTGATCTGGAAACGGCGTAAAACAATTGCAATCCAAGTTTATAATTTTTTTGAAAATAATCTTTATTTAAATTATTAAATTTTGTAGCATCATTTCTGTTCTCGATACTCGACAATTAAAAATGATAGTGTTTTTTTTTGTTTATTACAACTATAGACAGGGAACGGCGTTCAAATTAAAATATATTTTCCAAAATTGGGCTCTGGATAAACATGCTTTCTAGCGCAATGTCAGTTTTAAGACACAAAATTGTTTGATGTTCTTTGCAACATAATTTCCCAATTTTTGCACAGTTCCGAACTCTTAACATCTTCCAGTTTTTCTTTGTTCTGCAAGGAGTTCATATCAAGTTTGCATTGAATACTCAAGTTATAAAAGATATGGCATCTTTGGCGCCGGTGTGCGTTAATTAAATTCGGTAATTGAGTAAAACAAAGAAAAAATATCTATTATTGATTGCTGGAGATCTCCACTTCTGCCTCCCTCCATTTTTTGCATTTTTTGGGGCCGGTGTGAATTGCTGTTTTTTCGTAATTTTTGGAATAATCTGCACTGCTCCTTTTCCTATAGTAGTTGGACTCGAACCTATTCTCGACAAACGTCAGCTATAAACAATCAAAGAATTCGATTGCTCAGTTCATGTTTGCAGTTTGAAACAACGAGGATTTTTTTGTTCGAAATACCTGGCTATTGTGGTTAAAATGACTTGAGTTGAACAAAACTTGGTCTTACGTTGCTTAGATACCATTTTTGATCCACTAACGGCTGTACTTCTTTTGAAAAGTGCCTTGATTTTAATTTTTTTATTTTAGCATATTTTTTCTTTTTTTTTTAGATTTAAGACACAAAACTTGTTTGCAATTTTTCCAAATTTTTGCAGAACTGAAAATCTCTCCTGGTTTTTCTTTGTTCTGCAAGGAGCTGCAAGGAGATCATGTTTGCATTGAATATTCAAATTATAATACAAAAACTATTTAAAATATGGAATTTTCAGGGCCGATGTGAAAGCTAGCTAAAAGCTAAGAGCTAAAAGCTAAAAAGCTAATTTAAATCGGTAACTGCATAATACAAAGAAAAAAAAAAGATTTTTGCGAAGTTCTCCACCATCAAGAAATGCTTTCTATCGTTCGTTTAGCTCACAAGTCTTATTGAGAAAAGTATTTTTTTAAAGCTGGAAATCTGATCTATTTGCATTGAATATATGCTTCACAATTTAGTATTTTTTGAACGTAAAAACATGTAATCAAATAGAATAATCAACATAAAATATTGTCGTTTAACTATGGTTGACTATGCCCTCCTACAGATGTCAATATGAATTGATTGACTAGATTTTAAGTTCCACGTTTGCTTGAATTCAGATTTTTGCAAAAAAAATCACGCAGTTTGAAAACTTGCAGTTCCAAAGTTTGTTTCATTCACTTTTTGCTTTTATTCGATAATCTCATGTTTTTTAAAACTAAACTGAACAGGAAACGAGGATCCCGTGAGTAAATTTTCATTTTTAAACATTTTTTGCTTTAAACATTGATTTGAATACGCACAGACATAATCATCTTATTTAAATTAGGCTGCTAGTTCTTTTTGTTTTTTTGTATCGTCCAGTTTCGTTCCAAAAACTATAATCATTATTTTTTCGAGACAAAACTACCACCATAACCTCACTTATTTCGTGTGTTGAATGAATACTTGGTGTAACAACTATGAAGACATGGAAACAATTTCAACGTTTCTTTGTTCCTTCGTCTCTTCTGCAGGCTGGAAAACAATTTTTGAATGCAACGAAATCCGTCCGTCACATCCAATCTGAATTTTGAAGCAAAATTTTTCGTTTAAATTTGTATCCGTGGTTCAATTTCTACATTCTACATTCAATATCTTTTTTTTGCTTTCCAAAGTAGGTCGCATTTGTAGTACATGAACATGTAATACATATCTCATTCCAGTAGGTTTTTTTTTTGTTTTATTACAAATAGAGTCAGATATATTAGGTTTTGTTTTCTTTTTTTTCTTCTTACATAATGACAATTGCTTCTCGCGTTAACGAAATAAAATTTCCGGTGTTTTTAATTGTTTTTTTTTCTGAATGTCCAGTAAGTTAAAAAAAAGTAATTTTTGGTTTTATAAAAATCGTTCTCTTTCAGGGAACACTCGGTCGATAGTCACGCTCCAACCGGGATCAGTTTCAGCGGAAGGTAAGTCTATTTTTTTAAGAATTTTTGAATGGAATGAAAAATATCTTAAAAAATAAACTTTATTTTATATTTCGTAACAGCAAGGTTGCGACTAGATGGGAGTTTCGGCATTAATTGAAAAGTAACATTTTATGGCTGAAAATTTTCCGCTTTTTAAATATTTTTTGGATGGAGAGCTTGCCAACGCCAACTTAAAAGTAACCTATCTGTTTCTTGGCTGCTGCTTCTGTGACTCCTTTCAAGAATGTAGTTGTTTGCTTGACTATCGAAGAACTCAAGTATCAAAGAGTTTTTTTTGTTGGAAAGTTCGGCTTATTTTTGTGCAGGGGTGCAGCACTCCATCACTGTACAAGAACTGTACGAATGTAGAATAAAGAGAAGAAAATTGTTGTTTTTTTTTGCGTAATCATGTTCCTTCCTGTACCGTGTCAGAAAATGTAAAAAAGACTTTGAATTCGCCTAAATTTCGTGATCTGTAAATATGAATTTTTGTTGTTGGAGATCGTAATAACCTTGCAGTCGCACGGTTAGCGCAATTGTGAGTATTTGTGTAGCCCGTGAGAGATACCGGTTTATTCTGGTTTCCTGTATTCTGAAACGATGTAACCAACCAATCCATGTTTTTTGATTTGTGCAAATAAAGACATGAATTAAAGCAAAAATGCTTTTAGCGCTACAACCATGCGTGACTCCTTTCTATCAGCAGTTCAGTTATTTGGTTAACTATTCAAGAATTCAAGTATCAAAGAATTTTTTTTTTGTGTTCGAGAAGAGGTGCATAAGTAATCAACTACTACATAGAAAAACCGAATTAAAAAACGAAAAATCGAACATTTTTGCGAATTTCCCAATTGCTCTACCTTCGCGTACGTGAAGCAAAGTGAATTAGTAAATAAAACTCTATTTTTGAACAACTTTATTGGACACTTGAAGCATACGCATTCACATTTCCCTCTAAAAGCAGTAAATGCACCTCGCAAACGTTGTGAAGCGATTCTTACTCTCGACAAGGAGCAAAGATCGCTGCGTCGTCCCTTGAACGCGACGAGAATAAGCAGCTAATTAGATGAGAGCACTCGTATGTGCGGAATCCGCGTCATTCCTCACCGCAAAGGTTTTCTAAGCTGGTTTTGCGGGGTGGTGACCTCTGGTTCGAAGCTCTCTGGTCTTGGTCAACAAGCCTTGGAAAGTAGGTCGTTTTCGTGAAGGAGGAAGAAATTTTTGTTCACAGTCCATAGAACCATTTTTGCCTCAGGGTCAAATTCAAATTTGAAACTTTTAAATGAACGCGTTTGATAATAATCCAACTGCAATTTTTGCATACAGTCAGAAAAGTAAGTTTCAGTTAAACGTTTAACGTTTATTCACGTTTTTGTTCACAAAACTAAAGCTATTTTTGTCGCACTTTGCGTCAATTGTGCCATCCTGCAGGCAAATAAAGATACAAAAAATCTTCTTTTCAGGAGAGAAATTTTTGCAAGGAGGTTGTTGCGTTTAAGACGTGAGTGTTCGTTTTCAGTAGGCTCCGCAACCGGAAACTACAAATATGCGTCATTCGTCATTTTTGGCTTTAAGCGGATTTTTTTGCGTTAATGACCTTATTTTGGTCGATTGCACTAGTTTCTCGTAATCTAATAAGTAACCTTCTTTTCTAAAATGAAATTTATGCCGCTCCATGAGCAATTCACGTTTTGCTGATTTTGCGGAGTAATGACCTCTGGTTCAATGCCTCTGGTCTTGGTCAGGAGTTCAATGCTGCTTTCTTGAAAGAAAAATAAATTTTTGGACATCACGGTATGTCTATTCTCATCAAACGGCGTTTTGCGTTCGCTTATGATGAACAGAAGGATTAAAATAAAATAAATTTTTGGTTCGTCTCGGTTTTCCCCGAAGTTCAGTTCCTCGAGACATGTAATCACCGTTTTAAAGAACTGCTCTCGTTTTTTTTCGCTATTGATTATTTTTGAGTCCTCTGCAACCGGAAACCAGAAATCCGCGTCATGCGTCATGTTTGGCTTTAGTAAGCTGATTTTTCCGGGTAAAGACCTTATTTTGGTCGATTGCACTAGTTTCTCGTAATCTAATAAGTAACCCTCTTTTTTAAAATAATATTCATGCCGCGCGATGTGCAGTTCAGTTCACATTTTGCTTGTTTTGCGGAGTGATGACCTCTGGTTCAATGCCTCTGGTCTTGGTCAGGAGGTCAATGCTGCTTTCTTGAAAGAAGAATAAATTTTTTTTTGCGTTCGCTTCTGATGAACAGAAGGATTGAAATAAAATAAATTTTTGGTTCGGCTCAGTTTGACCCTGCTGTTTGGTTCAATTTCAATTATTGTTTTGATAATACTCGAACCGAAGTCTCCTTTGAGGCCGCTATTTCAGAATTCAGAAAGAACCCACTTTGTTATTCAGGACGTTAAATTTGAGGCCCACACGTGTTTATTCGGTAATTCGATAACCAAATTTTTCTGGCAGAACGATCCCCACTCTCTTACTCCAGCAAGAGGACCAAATTTCCTCTAGCTGGGTGATATTTTTGTAAACTTTTTTTTGTAAGCCTCAGGGTCCAATTCATATTCAAAACCTTTAAATGAACGTGTTTAATAATAATCCAACTGCCATTCGTCAGTTTCGTAAGTTTCGTTTATTCACGTTTTTATTAACAAAACTAAAGCTATTTTTGTCGTCGCACTTTGCGTCAATTGTGCCATCCTGCAGGCTAAGTTTAGGACCACACGTGTTTATTCGGTAATTCGATAACCAAATTTTTCTAGCAGAAGGATCACCACTCTCTTACTCTTTCTGACCAAAATTCCTCTTGCTGGGTGATGAATTTATTTTTGTAAACTTTGATTACTCACGTTTTGCCTATTTCGGTAACGGTTCGAATTAAATTGTTTTCATAAAAATCTAACGATTAAACAATATTCTAACCAATAAAAGTCTAAATTTTTGAACCTATCATGCCCATCCAGAATTCCATAACTATGTAACGCCGCTGTAATAATTTTTGTGTTTTCTTCTTCGTTTCAGTTGGTTCCAATTGGTTCCAAAACTTCCAAACTCTTACCCTCATTAATCAATTAATCATATATACAACCGCCAAAAAAATCTGAATTTTTGCTGCCGTTTTCTCACTTCAGAATTCCATAAGGATCACTCCGTTACACAGGACGCCAACTTTTAGCAGAACGTTTGACGCTGCGCTATTCTATGCTGATTTTGCGGGTAGATGACTTTATTTTTGTCCATTGCATCTCTGATATCTGGTCTAATCTAATAAGTGATCTTTTATTCAGAGGAGATATTTTTGCCGCTCATTCTGCAAGACACCTTTTGCAAATTTATTATGGTTGTTTTTTTTGGTCGAATGACATAACGGTTTGAGTAAAATTGTTTTGATAATAATCTTTATCAAACAAGTCCAAATTTTTGATATCCAGAAGATTTCACTTCTGGCATTTTTCCTCGTCGATTCCATTGGAGAAGGGAATATTCAAGAAGGGGTTAATCAAGTTAGAAATCAAGATTTTAAGGATAAATGCATTTTTTGATTGTGGGCCACTCTGACAGCTTTAAAAGGTCACTTCAAGAGTTCTTTCCTGGATTTCTATTTCCAGCTCCACATCCGCCCGTTTGATTACATCACATCTCCTCAAATACACATTTAAAACTATCATCCACGTTCGGCTTCTCTCTAATTCTTCGTAATTCCCCTCGGGTACGTCACAGCATCCGTCTCCATCCTTTCCGGTCGCCGCTCTGTTCTTACGTAGTTTACGGCGCAGTTTGCGAATTTGTCTAAATTCGTGAACGCATATTTGAGATTTGAGTCACGCGCTTCGTCGATTATTGACGCTGTGATGCGGTTTGGATATTGAGACAGGACTTTTGGGTTTATATGGTATTCTCATTTCTTTTCTGCAATAATTGGATGCAGCAAAAGAGAAAACATAAGATTTAGAATTTTTGACAATTCACTTGTTTTTGACAATTTGACAATTTTTGAGATTTCGCTATTTGAGCCCTAGGCACACATCGGATTTTAACTCATTCAATGAATTAATTCAAATATTACCACATCCATTGGATCAGTTTGTTCATTTTCAATTCCGCAGCCTTTAGTTCCTCCACTGCTTCCTTTGTGCACTGTTCTCCGCCATGTCACCTTAATCGCGAGCCATTTTTTTTTAACCCAGTTGTTAGAGCCGAACATTGGTTTTTATTACCTGAGCGCCGTGTTTGATCATTGCATTTGTTTGTTTGTTGATCGACAGCTTTTTTGTTTAATATTCTGCGGTAATTTGATGCACGAAAAGAAAGATCAAAAAGTAGATTTGGAATTTTTGAATGATTGGAATTTGTTACCTGTTACCCGTTAAAATGATTTTAGTATCTTTATTTTTTTCTTTATTTTTAAATATTTAACCTTTAGTTTTATTCAAACGATTCAATTAAATTACCTGACCGCCGACTATCTCCGTTTGTTGATGGACAAGAAATTTAAAAGAAATATTCTATGGTAATTTGATGTAGCATTGTAAACATGAAAATCATGATTTGGAATTTTTTTTACCTTTTTGTAATGCAACCTTCAACGAAACCGAATTTATTTATTTTTACTCTAACAATTCAATTAAAACCACATGGTTCGATTTGTGACCTGTTACCCGGTGAAGTGAGTTTATTATTTTTCTGTGTTTTTTCTTTGTTTTTAAATGTTTTCAGTTTTATTCAAACGATTCAATTAAATTACCTAATTATTAATTTGATGATTCCCTCTGTTTGTTGATTGACAAGATATTTTTTAAATATCCTATGGCAAGTTGATGTAGAATTTATTCATTTTTATATTAAAACGATTCAATTAAAAGCTTCGCAGCTTCCGAGCGCTCTTTTCACGTTTCTACCATGCCACATTAATTTTTAACCAGATTTTAGAGTTGAAGGTTGTTTTCGTAATTTTTTGGTCCGCTAATTGCTCATCTCTATGATATTTTGTCTTCTTTGAAATTTTTTAACACTTTATTGTTGACCATTTGGTTAGGTTAAAATAACTTGAACATTATTAATTATTAAGTAATTAATTATTAGAGCAAAAATGAAGAACTCCGCGTTTCTAAATAAATTAATTAAATCATTTCTATTCTGTCCTTAATGACACATTCCAAGCGGTTGACACCGTTTCGCCTCTAAGCAGAAGTGCGCACTACGCGTTACGTCACAGCCTCTCTTCCCCTTCCCATTCCGTCTCGTTCTACGTCAGCTACCAGCGACTGCGCGTAAATGCGTGGTTCGTTAGAGAGCACCTGTCGATCTTTGTTTGTAGCCCACAAGTTTATGATTTTGCTTAACAAGCTACAATTCTAGGAGTGCAATTGCGCACTTACGTACGAGATTTGCGCGTTTGCAGCGCTCAACACGCAATCTTGAAGGAATGAAGGGAGTGTGGAAAGCTTCCAGTGGGTGGGGCCTTTGAGTAGTCCACAGCTGGAAGTCTTGTTGCCAAGGTCGTTGTGGTCTGCTGCGGTTTACTGCCGTTTTATGGGAATTTTGCAAGTATAGCAAGTGGCTGCTGCAGATTTAATAAATATTTTTGGCACAAGATATCTGGTTTATCTATTTAATAAAATTTAATTTAAAAAATATTTCGCTTCCCGATAACGGATACGATTAAATGCCAATAAATCTTGTCAATCTTATCAATTTTCTCGAAATTATTGTGCTAGTGAAAATTCGATTTTTGTATGTGGGGCTACGAACCTTCTTCGCACCATGTTTTGTAAATTAAATTGTCTCACGACTATGTATAACAAATTAAATCATTTTTTGAATCTCAAGCGCCTTTTATTTACCTCCGGTTTGCGGACAATAGTCTATTATTTTAGGTTTTATTTGGACTGATTTTTGACAATGTGACAACCGCTTATAAAATTAATATTCAATAAATTATAATTTATTTAATTGATTTCAAAATAAAAATCTGCAAAAAATATTTATTTTTTGGCGGTCACAGCGATCACTTCTCCCTTACGGTAAAGTTATCTGTTCATTTTAAAATTACCAGTTCATTTGGTTAAACCTAGTTTTGGTCTAAAAAATTTACTATTGAAAATTAAATCTAAAAAATTATCTATTTCGGTATTCAAAATTCGTGTGTTTCTCTGCCAAACAATTTAAACTAACCCAGATTGAGTGTTTTCGCGATTTATTTATTAAATTTTATTTTTTAAATAATTCTTTTAACCATTTTTGATGGAACGTGATTTGTTTTAACTGAATACGCCAACCCTGCGGAAAATCATATGACCATTCTATATAAAACATGTCTTTGATTTTGACAGTTGCTACAAATTAATTAAAGAAATTTTTGATCGTTTCAAATTTCTTAACATAAGCAATGCATAAAAATAGAGCATCTGGTTTTACACCACACGACACATGGCCTGATTTCTGCGTAAATTGATTTTTGTGAACTTAGTCTTTTTTATTATTGCTCTATCAATTTACATGCATTAAACGTAATACACTGAATGAATTCTCTCATTTTTGGACAGATTAATTCAACACACCTGGGGCTCCAGCTGGGTGCAATTTAATAAATAGCCCTTAACAAATTTCTTACTTTAATTTTTGATAAATTTAACTCTAATAATCTCTCAAATTCAATTAAATTCAAATATTTTTGACTACCTGTAGTTGCAAAACAGTTTTTACTTTATTTACTTTAGCCATTTTCGTGTACATTAATTACTAATTATTACACAATAAATTTACACGTAATGAAATAAATTGGCCTCTTTTTGGATGCGTTAAATCTACTAGCAGTACTGTACATCGCTCCTAAAAGATTTCTCCTTTTAATTCTTTACTAATTTCAGTCCGAATGAGCTTATAATTTTAGAGATATTTTTGGGCCCTGTACAAAATTCCGTATCCATCCATCACCAATAAGTCGTCGAACAACTAATCCCTCACACCGAATGAATTCCTATTTTTGGACAACACAGCTCTACAACTAAATTGCTTTTTTCACTTTTAATTCTTTTCCGTTTCCAGTTTCCGAGTTTCCAGATCAGTTCGATATCAGCTTATTAATTCAAGCGATATTTTTGACAAAATTTGACAAAAGTGCAAACAAAATTCCGTATTAATAGTAGTTTGTCTAGACTCGAGTGGTCTAAAATTAAATTTATTCCGCTGTTTCTCACGCAATCCGCATTAATCATGCGTCTCTAGTCTCTACCACTACCTCTGTTAGTGCAAAAAACTCCATCAATACGCGTAAATTTTTGTATAATTTACCACAAGTTCTCGTTAATTTGGAAGCACAATTGTCCGAACCAGAGCACCTTCCGGTCCATGAAATCAATATGAATTTTTCTGAATTCTAATGAATTAATTCTCAATTTTTTTTAATTTTAAGAATTTTTGTCTCCATCTTGAAATTTATTTTTGTCATTCTGTTGTCCACGTTCAGAGTTGTCTAGACTTGAGCGATTCTACTACAAAACTGATAGTACTTTTGACAACAACTCCATAAATGAACTACTTCCATCGCCTATGAGTTATCACCATCGAACAACATGTAATCCCTCACGTCCTCTAGGTAGGTCTCTCCCACTCTCCAAGCGTCGTCAGACTCACCTAATCCACCCCTTCTTGTCTCCTCCTCTCAAAGTGCGCACTTTCAAAATACATATCATCATCGTGCGCCTCCGTCTCTCGCGCTCCTTTCTCGCTGAGAGTATCGCTGGCGAGATGCCCTTAGGCGACAAAGCCAATTATCTCTAAGTGTGCGTGGCGGCCGTCTTTGTTTCTCTCCCGCTCGCCAGCGCCGTCGCCGCAGCACCGAGTGTGAAACGTTTCACTCGTGGTCTGCGCCAGCAGCAGCACACGGCGTGGAACCTCGTGGGGCGTGCGAGAATGAATCGTGATGCGTTTGCTTGTTTGCATGCGCAAGTTGGTGGCTAACAGGTGGTTTGTAGCTCAGGCAACGGCGGAAAATAGCCGCTGGGTGACGTAGACCGCCGATTGAAGCTCGTTTTGTTTGTATCGTCTCGTACTTGCGAGCGTGCGGCGTCTGTTTTGCAGCGAAAACGGATTGTTTTTAGTTTAGTCATGGATTATGATGAGTTGTTCGCTGGTTTGAGACTGATTTTCGTCTGAAAACGATGAGTTTGAATAACAGATTTAACAATTTTTAAATCAAATATTGACATTTTATCTTCTGAGCTGTATTATCCTGCTGTGTTATGCATTGTTGAACAATGGAAGATTTTTTTGGAATTCGACTGGATATTTAAAAACAAGATTTTAGCTGTTTTTCCTGCTTTACTGGGCATGACAAACGGCTAACAGCAAACTTTTTCCAAGCTCTAATTTGCAAATTGAAACGATTTAAATTTAAATTTTTGGCAGTTCAATCCCATACCATTTGAAAGTAGTATAGGAGCATTTTTGAATTAATAATCCTAAAAATTTCATTCCGTACAAACTACATAAGTGTTCGTTTATTTTCAGTTTTATTTAATTTTTGCGCATAAAAATTGGTTTGACGTTTTTTTTGTTTTTAGTTTAGTCATAGATTACGATGACTTGCTCGGTGGTTTGAGATTTTCGTCTGAAAACGATGAGTTTGTAGTTTGTGAAGAGAACTCAAATTTTTAAATCAAATGTTGACATTTTATCCTCTGATTGTGAGTTGTATTATATTCTGTGTTATGCACTGTTGAACAATGGAAGATTTTTTTTTGGAATTCGAGAGCCCAATCCACACAATTCTTGCTCTGTTTGGGAAAAGAACCAATGTTTGATGTTCGTATGTGGTAAAAGAGCATTTTTGATAATATCATCTCAAGCCAAGAAATTGAATTTTTGTTGATTGAATTTCTATAAAAGCCGGTGAATAAAACTGAATAACTGATTGGGTTTTTTGAAATTAACTTTTAAATTAAAACCAATATTTTAGATCATTTTCAGCCTTAGTAGGCGTTAAAATAGCCAACTATTTGCAAAATTGCAAATTAAAACGATTTGATTTAGAGTTAAATTTTTGACGTCTTTCATCACAATGCCTGCTTTAGTGTGTTTGCTTTTTTACGTGAAAGGGCGAAAATTTTAAATTTGAATGTAGCATTTTTTATTAAATAACCTTGCAAATTTAATTCCATACTAACTATGTTAGTGTTCGCATTGCGAAATAGCGTCTCAATTCACCAAGTGAGCGGTGGCTGCAAATGAAAGGGCAAAAGTCAAAAGATTGGGCATAATCAAGTATGCGTATTGAAGAGGCGTGCCACAGTTCAGTTTAATTTTTGAAGTTCGGATCAACATTCAGCGTTGTTTTGTTTGATTTTTGCGCATAGTGCAATCAGCACTCGAGTAAACTTTGATTTTTGCTACGTAAGATGTCGTCCATTTGAATTTTGGACAAACACTAACAAACAATAATTCTATTTTGACATCAAACTATTCAAGTATTCACTGGAACGTCAGTAGATTTAGTAGAACTTAACTAGAACGTTAGCGCAGTTAGATTTTTTAACCAATTTTTGTCACTAGGTTGTCAGTGATGACCTATTCCGAGTAACTGACAAACTTTCTCTAAACCATTGGATCAATTTTTAAGTGGTCTTCCGCTGTTCGATAGCGCACGCAAATAGTTCTAAAAAATATCTTAAAAATCTTTGAATTCACGTGCTGTGAAATCGGGATTTTTAATATTTTATGTATTAAAATTACTACGATATTGAATCGACCGCGAGAAGAATTACTTTTAAAATGACCTACGTCAAAGTTGAGTGCAACTTTAAATTTTTTGGTATCAACAAACATTTCTTCAAATTTCAAATAAAAAATTTTTGTTCGTGATCTGCAACTTCCTGGCTAAACTGACGTAAAACTCAATTCAGTTTAATTTTTGGTGGCGTAGTTTGTGTAGTTAGTGTAGTTTGATTTTTTAACCAATTTTTGTCGTTTCTGAGCTATTGATAAACTACCCGATAAACTTTCTCTGCAACCATCGGATCAATTTTTGAGTGGTCTTCCGTTGTTCGATAGCGCTCGCATATGGTCCTAAATATCTTAAAAATCCTTTAATTCATGTGATTCACGGGCTATGAAATTACGATTTTTCAATATTTTATGTATTAGACGATATTGAATCGACCGCAAGACGAACTACGTTTAAAATGACCTACGTCAAAGTTGAATCTCAAAACAATCGTTGAGTGCAACTTTAAATTTTTTGGTATGATTTCGGAACGTATTTCAACAAAAATTTCTTCAAATTGCAAATAAAAAAATTTTTGTTCATGATCTGCAACTTCCTGGCTAAACTGTCGTAAAACTCAATTCAGTTAAATTTTTGGCGGCAGGAGTTCGATCCAAAGTCGAGTAAGAAGTTTTTTTGTAAAGCGGGCTTTGCGCTCAAAAATTACATTTATTCGAACGATCTATGAAAAGCGGCGGTTGTTTACATTTTTGCACGCTAAACACTCGTTTTTATTTTCAAATTTAAGTTCTTTATTTTGCATCAATTTTTAGTATTTTTCGAGTTTTTCGTATTGTAGACCCAATTAAAAAAAACTAACTAATTTTTGTGATTTAAATATTCTCTGGCAGTTCGCACCAAATTCAGAGCCAAATAAATTATTTTATTGGTTTTTGAGTGATCCAGTGAAAAGAAATTTAAGAAATTAAAATATTAAACCTTCAAAAATTCATTTTTTTCATTTTTGGCTCTTCAACTCTTATGCCCATGGAGATCTCCATTAGTGCAAACTTCATCAAACTGCTCAAATTTGCGCAGATCAAACAAATTCGAGGCATTCCAAATTGCAAACTTTTTTGCGAAATTTTCTATCGCTTAATCCTTTATGATTTTGGGAAAGCAAATAAAATTCGCAAGAGAAGAGGACTAAACAAGAAATATGATTTTTGATCAGTTCAGGTCATATCAGATGAGATGAAGATGAATTCAACTGAACAAAGCTGCTTTCATTTACCAACTAAAATCGAATAACCTTTCAGATTTCAATTTTTCGGTTTGGGACTTACAATTTTGGTTTGAGAAACACGTGTATTTTAGGTGTTATAAATTATCTAGGCTATCTCAACGGACAGAATAAAAATCAAGTTTAAATTATTCATACATTTTTGCAAATCTTAATCTTCTTCAGAATCGCATATCTTCCGTTTTCCTCAAACCCTTCAAATTTACATGCATTTTTGTAAAATTACCCTTCATTTCCCAATCTTTTTCATATTTTAATTAAGGCACGCGACATGAGCAAAAAGCGTCTAAAAAGCATTAATATAAGGTGGTGCTTGGTGCACACCAACATTAAGACGATGGATGTACTTGTTCTCGGATGCAGTAAAGTTTGTTTTCTATTTTTGGAAACCGGTATAGTGCACATTGCAGAAGGTCTTTGCAGTTTTCAGTTGTCTGCCTTCTAAGCGATTTGTTCTTACATTTGTTAATTACTTGTGCGACTTCAGCCCGCTGCTACTTTGACAAATTTGTAATCGCTTCAAGCGGAATGATTTTTTGAAAGGTCAAGCCATCTGCAGTTGGTTTCCGCACTAATACTGGCATAGTACGTACATTCCTGACAGCAAATGACTTCATATTGAGAAATGTTCATTTAGTGTGAACGCACTTAATGATTAATTGTTTAATCTAATTAATGCCGCAATATTGCAAGCGCGCTATGCCAAGGTACTTTTTCTGATCAAACTCCAAATTCTCTGTCTAAACAGCAACTTAAACGGCAAGAGAGGCATGCTTTACAACCATTTTTGGTGGACAGCCGCTGTTTAAAACAATTTTCAACCTATATTTGGCTCGATTATTTAGACTTTAAATGCATAATTTATTTTTCACAGGTTACGTTTCATGGGGACCGCTCAATTTTCAAAACGTGCACGAACAACATTAATGTTTTTGCTTTAGATTTTGAACGATTATTTGCTCCAAATTTGCACCGTTTTTTCGCTTTTACAAAAGTGCTAGAAGCATGCAGAAATCAAAGCATTTGTGTTGAAATTATAAAGAAAATGCTGCCATTTTTGTTTATAAATAGCCAATAGAGATCATTTTTGTGAATCAGACATGAGATAGTGCGTTAACCATCATTACCAAAAATTTAAAAGAATTTTTGTTCTTGTAAATGTACAATTTTTAACTGTTGATATGATTTTTTAATTAAACTTTTTAAATTCAATTGAATAAAATAAAACAACGCTTGCATCTAAGATACTCTATAAAAACATGAATTTTTGTAATTTCTAGCGGACGATTACAGACGTTAGATGAACACGTGAAGGCTGGATATTTGAGTATATTCCTTTAACTAAAAGATTGATTTTTGGAGCATTTCTGGCAGTTCCTAGTTTATTTTATTGTTGTAACTTGTTTGACTGCTTGTATCTTAAGCGCATATAATTTTTGTTATGGACGAAATGATTGAAAAAAAAATGATTGGTTTTTCTCATGCTATTTTTTGTGAACATACACATACAAAAAGTGCCTACTTTTGACTTTAAAACAAATAATTTGATTTTGAAATTTTGTTCAGATCGAAATTTCTATCATTTCTGCTATAATCATTCAAACCACTCAATTGGAGTAGGAGTTTTCATTTTTGAAAACTTGTTCTTGTACTCGGGCAAATAGAATACGGAAACGAAAAATTTATAGAAACGACACCATAGAATGTCGTGGCCGTAATTGTTGGTTTCAGATTTTTGAGAATAAAGCGCGTACACTTTATTTGTTTGCACTAAAAGTGCGCTGATCTCTTGCGAATCGGTTCGGGAAAATTGAATAAGGTCGTTAGGGGAATTTTCGTTCTAAATGGCACGCAAGACGGTCAGCTCCCGGGAAAATTGAAAGTTTTTTGTTCAATGAGCAATTTTCCTTTTTCATATTAATTTTGTAATTTTAAACTCACGGTTTGGAAGTAAATGATTTTCGTATTTTTAAACGTCGTTCAAGTCTCGGGATAGATTTTTGGTTTTTTGAACAAAAAAATTACTCAATTTTCTGGGAGTAGAGTATAAACGAATCCAAAAAGTACCTATTATTGACTTTAAAACAAATAATTTGATTTTAAAATTTTTGTCCAGCGCTTTCCTCGCAATGATGGCGAATATGTTAAATTCTTGAAAGCAGCATCCTCCGCCTACTAATAAAACATTAATTCAACTCGACTTTTCCAAAATTATATAAAAAAAACATTTTTTTTGCGGGTTGTTGTTGCCCAGACATTGTTCTTGTAGATAGGCTAGTTTTAAAAAAATAAACATATTTTTATAGTTCGTTTTTTGTTCAACATTAATTTTAAACTGACAACAATCACTATTAATACCATAAATTTTTGAGCGTCTATTTCCGCTTTACCAGTCTTGATTTGCTTAAAAACTGAAAAATGCGCCCGGATCACGCGTATGCAGATGAAATAAAATTATTGGTGTCAGATTTTTAGGTACATTTAGGTATAGGAGCGCGAGCATCCTTAAACGCGCTTTATTTGTTTGCACTGCACGTGCGCTGAGCAGTTGAGAATCGGTTCACAGCTTTGTCCAGCTTTCCTTGCATTGATCGCAAAAATGTTTAACAAATTTTTGAAAGCAGCATCATCTATTTATTTTCTATTATGAAATATTTTCAGTTTTTTGCACGAACAGCGCTCAAATTCGCGATCTCGGGTCGTCATTGTTGTTTAATTAAGGCATCGCGTGCCACACGAATGCAAAGCAAAGCAAAAAGGCAATAACGTGACGTGATCCTTGGGGACAGAGCTTGCGTCGTAGATCATACTAATAAATTTAATTCAACTCGATTTTTTTGCCATTGGACTCTTTCCGATCGACATTCACAGATTGAAAAATATTCTATCATTTTATACAAAATCGTTTAAACCACTCAACAACGCTGGAGTTTCTTTTTTGAACGAAGAAACTGCGAACCGAATTTATTTGCACTAAAAGTACGCTGATCTCTTGAGAATCGGTTCGGGAAATCCTTCCAAGCGACATTCAGATCGAGAAATATTCTATCACTAGATAAAATCATTCAATCTCAACGGTGAAATTTGAAAAATTATTAAAATATTTAAAAAAAGTTTTTTTTGCGGGTTGCTGTTGGTGCTTTGAAGTTGTTCTTGTAGATAGACTAGCTAGTTTTAAAAAAAATAGGTTAAACGTTTTCTTATATTTCCTTTTTTGTTCAACATTAATTGACAAATAAATTGATTTTAAATTTATATTTAATTTATTTAATAAATTTTTAATATTTCATAAATTTATATTTATATTTAATTTAAATTTGTGTTAAAGTCAAATCAAAAACAGAATGTTCCTCGCTTTGATAGTGAAAATGTTTGTTAAATTTTTGAAAGCAGCATTCTGATCCTACTAATAAAAAATTAATTCAACTCGACTGAATTTTACAAAATTATTCACAAAAAAAAACATTCACAGATTGAAAAATATTCTATCATTTTACACAAAATCGTTTAAACCATTCAACAACGTTGGAGTTTCTTTTTTGAACGAAGATACCGCGAACCGAACCGCACTTTATTTATTTGCACTAAAAGTACGCTGATCTCTTGAGAATCGGTTCGGGAAATCTACGCATATCCTAAAAGATCCTACTAATAAAACTTTAATTCAACTTTATTTTTGTGCCGAATATTTCCTTCCAACCGACATTCAGATCGAGAAATATTCTATCACTAGATAAACGCATTCAAATCACTCAACGGTGAAATTTAAAAAATTATTAAAATATTTAAAAAAAGTTTTTTTGCGGGCTGCTGTTGGTGCTTTGAAGTTGTTCTTGTAGATAGACTAGCTAGTTTTAAAAAAATAGGTTAGACGTTTTTTTATATTTCGTTTTTTGTTCAACATTAATTGAACATACACTAATCCAAAAAGTTCCTATTATTGGCTTTAAAACAAATAAATTAAATTTAAATTTGTGTTAAAGTCAAATCAAAACAGCTTTGATAGTGAAAATGTTTGTTCAATTTTTGAAAGCAGCATTCTCTTCCTAAATTTAATTTTAATTAATTTAATTTTTAGTTTAGTTTAATTCGACGCCATTTTTGATCCTTTTCTATCGTCCCGACCAAGAACATTCAAATCGAATTAATCTATCATTTCAGCTAAAATCATTCAAACCAACTGGAGTAGAAGTTTTTCTTTTTTGAACAAGTAACCAATCAACAAAACAAAACTATAAAACAAGAAAAACATTGACTAAGGAACATAGTCAAGAAACTATAAGTATTTTTATCTCTTTTTTGCAGGTTGACGTTGAAATAGACATTAAAAAATTAGTTCGAAATGGCACGCAAGACGGTCAGCTTTCGAAAGTTCAAAAATTGAAAGATTTTTGTACTTTTTTTCAACGTCTTTCCGATTTTTACAATCATCGATTACAGCGAATTTAATAGAACGACTTTAACAAGATTCACTATTAGCAGCGCAGTGGTTATTTTTGAATTTTTTCCAGCGAATGAAATAAACAATTTTCAGTTTTTTCCACGTTCGAACTTTGCTCAAATTCCCGACCTCTTGGGGTCGTTTCTGTTGTTTAATTAAGACATCGCGTGCCACACGAACGCAAAGCAAAAAGCTCCAAAAAGGCAATAAAGTGACGTGATCTTTGCGGACGGAGCTGACGTCGTTTGGAACATAAATGTGCTTGTTCCTTGACGGTTCAAAGCTGGTTTTGTGCACATAGCGTAGTACGCTTTTGCAGTGTACGGTTGATTTTATATAATTTTCCTATTTTTCACTCCTGCAATTTTGATATTTTTGAACGCGACTTCATCTTTCAACTACAACTTTCTTAGATATTCAAATAGATATTTAGATACTTTGCAGTTAACTTATTACGTTTGATTTTATATCGTATCTTTCACTCTTGCAATTGTGTGCAATTTTCTTGAATTTTTTGAAAATTTTTGAACAAAAGTCAGCCTTCATGAAACATCAATTTTCAAAACTCCAAATTACAACTTTCTTAGATATTCAACGAAAAAGTGAAGAGAACGTTGGTTTCAGAGAGGATCAAAGACGCACTTTGTTCATTTCCTTAATTGTTTGCACTAAAAGTGCGTTGATCTCTGGAGGATCTGTTCGCGGAAATTGAAGAAGGTCGTTAGGAGAATTTCAGTTTCAAATGGCACGCAAGAAAGCCGACTTCCGATTTCAAAGTTCAAAGCGAATTTTTAGTCTAAATTTAGGTATTCTTTTTGTAATAAACTACAGATAGCTTGATTTTACAAGATGAAGCTAGATTTTTGTGTATAGATGGAATGATCACGTTCAAGTCTCTGCTGCGATTTTTTTTAGTCTAAATTGAATTCCGATTCTGAGCTTTGTTCTTGTTGTATTAAAATACACATAGAATTACATGAATTTCAAGTTGACTTTTTTGTTTTTTATTGACACTTACACTCCTAAGCAAGCATACGTTTTGTGGGTCTTTTGTCATTTAACAGAAACACAACACAAAATAATATCAAAAACTGAGTGAACATTTAAATCAAAATGAATTAAATAAATTAAAATAAAAATAAAAATTATGACAATTTTTGAAGCTCGTCGTTTCGGTTACTTCATTAGTCAATGGCTTTTTTGTCGCTGTTCGTGGCTTTTTTGTGTGAGACGGTCTTTGTACTCACCCCAAAAAAATTTTCTATTGCCTCATTTTATAATTTTGAGTTTTTTTTTTGTTTTGTTCTACCTTTTTGTAAAACATATTGTAATATCAAAACAAAATTGTTTTCCGGATTAAAAACTATATTTTTCTGAATTCTGAAATCGCTAAGCTTTTTTTAAGATTAATTTATTTTTTTAATTTTTGGTTATCTCCCCTTCTAAATCGATTCTCCGTTCTCTAAAGTACAAATCTGATGGCTTTGAAGCCACACAATTATTAGGAAAATTATTTTTGACGTTTATCCAACGTTACATTCGCTTTTTTACACCTTGAAAATAGAAATAAATAATTTGTCGGGTTTTAACGTTTGGTTGTGGTTTGTTTGCTTCCGAGTTTCACGTGAAAACAGTAAAAGTAAAAGTGCCACAGTAAAACCCAAATTTTCAAAAGAATTACAAACACTTCTATTTTAGAAGCGCTTTTTTTTGAATTTTTAGAACAGAGTTCTCTAAAGTGCAGATCAAATGACTTTGAAGCCACGCAAAAAGGAAATTAATTTTTGAAGTTCATCTTTTAATTCCTTCACCAACGAGTCTCACTCATGTCCTTCAAGTGCAGATCTTCGTCTAGTGATTTTGGCTTTTAAACTGCAGTAGTGACTTCATTTTAACAAGTTGAAGCTAGATTTTTGAATTTTTGAATTTTTTTGACGGAATTGTTGAGTATTTTTTGAGTGGGACATTTACTCGGCCTCAACGACATTGATTTTGGCTTGCTTTGGCCGAATAGATTGACTGGACGTCCAAATGTTCAATTTTTGATCCATTCATCATCATCCAAAGAACGTTGAGAACATTTGCGCTCCTAGGCAAGCATAAGTTTTTGGCCTTGGCACTGTTTTTTTTTCATCTCACAGAAATACAAAACAAAACTACATCAGAAAATGTGAGAACATTAAAATAAAAATGAGTTAAATAAATTTAAAAAATTTAGCTAAAATTATTTTTTTTTTTGTAATAAACCACAGTAAACTTTATTTTAACAAGTTGAAGCTAGATTTTTGTGTATTGACGGAATTGTCACGTTCAAGTCTCTGCTGAAAGTTTTTTAGTCAAATTGAATTCCGATTTTGAGCTTGACGTCTTGTTGTACAGATAGCACGAATTTAACAAGTTGATTGTCAATTACTTCATTACTCTCTTTGTAGGCACTTTTTGTGAGACAGTCTTCGCGTGTACTCATCCCAAATAACATTTGCTTCAGTTTATAATTTAGAGTTTCTTTTTGTTTTGTTTTTTTACTTTAAAACATTTACCTTTTTACCTTTTATCTGTATACCTCTTTTCCAAAAACAAAAACTATTTTTTTGAATTCAGAAAGCGCTAAGCTGAAATTTTTTAAACTTTAATCAATCAATTAAATAAATTAATTTTATTTTCTATTTTTGTTCTTCTCCTTATCCATAGACTTTGCCACAGTTGAACCACAGTTGTTCAAAATTATCGTAAAAAATCAAAGTAAAGATTTGAAAACAGTCACACTGTTTTATTTTAAAAGTTTATTTCCAATTTCAAAGTTTGATTTTGAGCTGTGACTTCATATGAAATACGCGCGGATCTCAATGAACACATGATCTGTTGTAATAAAATACACATACCATGATTTAAAAAAGCCTAATTATATTATTTTATTAAGTATTTCAATGAAATTAAATTCAATGAAATTAAATAATTAAAAATTTATTACATTTTTATCAAATAATTTTCTCGAAAGTGCAGATCGGATGACTTTGAAGCCACGCAAAGAGGAAATTAATTTTTGAAGTTTATCTTTTAATTCCTTCAGCAAAGAGTCTCTTCAAGTGCAGACCTTCTTCTAGTGCTTTACTTAATGTAACTATATCTCAAAATTGGCACGAAATCGTTTACACCGTAGTTTTCAATTTTTCTGCTTTGAAACATTTTCATTTTGGAATATGTTCATTCGGACCTTTGATTCCTTAATTTTAATTTTTTAAATTTATTTTGTTTGATTATGTAAGAATTAAAAATTTATTAATTTTTGATTTGGCGTTTTCCTTTAAAATGTATTTTATTTGTTTCATTTCATCTTTATTTTTGCGTCTCTATCGTCTGAACTAAGACTTTGTTCGACCGTTCATAAATATATTTAAAATTTAATATATTTAATGCAATTAAAAGCAGAAAAAATGTTTAATGTAAAGAATTGCAAACAGTTTCGTTGTTCTTCTATTTTAAAAGCGTTTATTTTTAAACCAATTCATGGTTCTCTAAAGTACAGATCGGATGACTTTGAAGCCACGCAATAAGGAAAGGAAATTTATTTTTGAATTTATTTCCTTCCCTCACTTCCTCCAATTCCTTCACCAGAGAGTCGCGCTCATCTCCTTCAAGTGCAACTCTTCTTCTAGTGCTTTTGGCTTTTAATCTCTAACATCTCATCTCTCTTTCTCCAAATCGGCACGAAATCGTTTGCACCAAAGTTCCGCATTTTTCTGCTTAAAAATATTTTTCATTTTTGAATATCTTAAGTCGGATCTCCACATCCGCAATCCACTCATCGGCTCAGAGCGCCACACACGCCGTTATTCAGCTGTCGCTCGGCGCTTTTAGCGAAGAGATAAATATCACTTTCCTCTTCTGCTCCTCCCCTTTTGACGAGTTTTTGTTCGCTTCGCTGAGCATCGCGCTTCTCAACGAGCCAAAAATTGGTTTATTTCAGACGAATTAAATTTTCTTATCGGGACCGAACGCGCTACTTGAGATGTGATTTTAGACGCGTTCTGAGAATATTTTGCTCTAAAAATGTGGTAATTTGATTTGTTTTCTCGTTTGCGCGCGTTTTAAGAGAGCGAAAACATGTTGATGGTTGGAAATGGCAGCCAGCAGTCAGTCAGTCATTCAGTGCGCCAGCTGCGCCAAAATGAGATATCTGTGGAGATCTTGGATTTCGCAATCTTCCTCATGAGACCGGAGGAGGAAGTTTGGGATCCGCGCGCGGGAAGGAGACGCTTTTGAGCGATTTTTTCGGGATTTCGATAATTTGGGCTTTGCTAATAAACGTTTATGGTCGTAAACGTTTGGTTTTTGCAAAATCTTTTTTGATCGCCAAACGCTAAATCCAATCAAACAATCAATTTTTTTTTACAAAATTTCTGACCGCATAGGGAAACTTTGCATGAAATAAATTAGAATTAAATAAATTGATTTTTGGTTTCCTTTGACCGTGAAAATTAAATTTTTGATAAACTCATCATCATCCAAAGAACGTTAACAACATTTTTGCTCAATTTTGGAATCCGCGCGTGATGGAGTTGTTCTGAACGATTTTTTTAATTTGGGCGATGATTATAAACGTTTATGGACGTTAACGATTGATTTTTTTGATCACAGAGTAAACGCTAAATCAAATCAACGAGTTCGAGAATTATTCGACGAACAACGAGAATTATTCGGAAAGTAGCTCGGCATGAAATAAATTAGAATTTAATAAATTTTTTAATTTAATAAATAAATAATTTTTGGTTTGCTTTGACCAAATAGATTGAGAGGTCCAAAAATTGAATTGAATTTTTGAGGAACACTTCGTCATCCAGAGGACGTCGAGAACATTTACGCTCGTAATTTCATTAATTTGGGCGATGATTATAAACGTTTATGGTCGTAGACGTTCGGTTTCTGAAAAATCTTTTTTTTGATCGCAGAGAAAATGCTCAATCAAATTATTTACGAATATATTGTCCGTCTATTAGACTTGGATTGGCATGAAATATGAATGAAATTAATTATCATTGCTTGTCCAAAAATTCAATTTTTGATCCACTCATCATCATCCAAATAAACGTTGTTCAATGAAACCAAACAATCAATTTTTTTACGAATAGCTCTCCTAGGAATTATTCGGTCTGAACAAGATCGATTTTGGATTTTTTTTGGCCAAATAGACTAAAATAAAAATTGATTTTTTGATCCATTTATCGCCACCCAAAGCTTGATAACATTTACGCTGTTAGGACAGCAACGTTTTAGTTGTTGGTAACAGCAAAAACACAATTGAAAATTTCGAAAAAAAACCACATTGATAGAAAGTGAAATTTTCAGAAGTTACCTAGCCTCTTTTTATAGGCCTTTCTGTGTTTTTACATAAATTTTTGGTGCCTTGTTTCTGGTGTAGGTTTTTGGTATCAGAAAGATCTGTACATCTATTTTTGCAAATTTCTGAATGATGACTTTTCAGCAATATTATTAATTTTTTGGGAGTCTTCGTTGTCTTAAATTTTAAGCATTAGCTGAATTGAAAATTAAATTTCTTTTTTTGGAGTAGTTGCATTTTTTCATTCTAAGCAACATTTTTTTGGTAGTTTCTCTCGAATACCAAAAGAGTGTATCTTTAGTATTCTTTAGCTTTAGAGTGTAATTAATTCATTTTGGCTTGCTGTGGACAAATAGCTTGACTGGTCCAAAAATTGAATTTTTGATCCATTCACCATCACCCAAAGAACGTTGAGATCCTTTAACTTCCTGAATACATTTTGGAGCGAGTTGAACGTTTCATTACAAACCGCAATTTTTGGAAGCTTTTTTCAACTACCGAAAGGGCTTTGAGTTTCAAAAAACGTTCTACTTTTTTCACATTTCTGCGTAATTTGTGGTAGCCTGGTCTCGAAATTGTAATCATTGCTGAGTTAACAAAAATTAAGTTTACCGTGTTTTTGTAGATAATTGATTCCTTCATTCCAAACAGCTTTCCTCAAATGCCAAAAAGGCCCTGAGTTTCTAAAAACGCCATAAAACTTTCAATTTTCAGTAAAAATTTCAATGGATTAATTTGCTTTATTGCCTTTTTTGTTCGTATTTTGTACGTCTATTAGGCTTAGATTGGCTTGAAATATAAAAGATTTTCATTACTTTCATTTTCATTGTTGTCCAAAAAATGTATCTTTGATTCATTCATCATCACCCAAAGAACGTTGAGAACATTTCAGCTCAGGCAATATCTGGCTCAGGCTCAGGCATGATTAGTTTTTTCAATTTTCTACCTGTCTTTAAGTGAAACAGACCACTGACATCAAACCAGACACCAGGCAAGCAATATTTGTTTGTGTTTGGTCTTGGCACTCCTTTTTCGATCTAACACAAACACAAAACAAAATATTAGAAATAAATAAACAAAAATTAAAACAATTTTTGAAGCCTTGCAAACACCCTATTTAATCACACAAATTTTAGTTGATTTCTGCTGATCTTTTCTTTTTTGCACAATTCGGCCGCTTGTTTTAGTTTTTGACGTAAAGACAGGTAGAAAATTGAAAAAACTGATCAAAAATAAAAACAAATTCCTGAATAATGACTTTTCATTTTAAATGAGTTCAATGAATCGCTCTTTTCAATTTAAGTTTAATTTTTGGTAGCGTTCGTTGTCTCGAAATTGTATTCATTGGCTGAGTTAACGAAAATTTAGTTTAACGTATTTTTGGAGCGAATTGAACGTTTCATTTTAAGCAACAATTTTTGGAAGCTTTTGTCAAATACCGAAAGGGCCCTGAGTTTCTAAGAAGCCAAAAAACTTTTTTTTCACATTTTTGCGACTTTTCCAGAAAAATTCCAATGGATTGCATACATCACGCTTTATTGCGTATTTTTGTGTTCAAATAGAGCTTAATTTTTGGTAGCTTTTGGGGTAGCTGAATTTACGAAATTTATCTAGTTTAACATATTTTTGGAACGTTCCGATCTTTTCATTATAAACAGCAATTTTTTGGTGTATGGGTCAAAAACCAAGGTTGCATTTTGTAGCCCTTAGATTCTAAGAAAGCCAAAAAATAATTTAGATTTTTAATGTGGCCATAAGTCCTTTGAAGTAACAAATTTAGCTGCATTCGTTTTTGGATATTAATGTCATTAGACGGAGATATGTAACTTGTGACATTAAATTAAGTAGATACTTTCCTCACTGTTTTGGAACTATATACGTTTTTTTGAATGAAAACATGATTACTGATGTTTCTTTAATATTTTTGAATTTATTACGATCTCTAAGAATTAAAAAAATTACAAAGAAAGTTAAAAATCAACAATCTCTGCACATAATCTCTTCTGATTGATCACTACGTGAATGTAGTTGAGCTAAATACACCTCTATAACCCTACAATAAGCCCTAGCAATGATGTTCTAACGCAAACATGTACATTGTGCACGTATCGGAAGCCATAAATACATTCTCTGCACTCCATTTAATGCGTGCGAACCCCAAATGAAGATATTTGTGTCACCATCCGGTTGTTTTTCCGAGCATTGATGTCTTCTTCCCAACGATGACTCCTAGCACGTGCATTAAGCTTCCTCGTGAGCGAGCGTGGCCGCGATTCAGATGCGAGGGTTACGTTTCGATCTAGTAGAGTTTCGGAGCGTTTGTGGATTTTTGCAGCCAGGCTGTCTGCATTAAACGTTACTTTTGAACGTGCAAGGGTGGTCAGTCATGCTAGATTAAATTTGAAATTTTATTTTGCATTCCTGAATGCATAAAGCAGAAAATAAACAACAATTATTTTCCCTTTAATTTTAGTACATTTTTGCTCTCCACGTACTCTTTAGAATATCATTTACGGGGCAAAACAGAAAAATCAATTTGCTGAGTTTTGTAATTTGAATTTTTCCGTCTTTAAAACAAAGATTTTTTTAAGTTAACTTTAACTTTTAAATTTAAAATTAAAATTAAAATTTTTGCCAAGGGCAAAAAACAAAACTTTTTTTATTTTTTAAATCTTCTTGTTCGTTAAATCTGCGTCCACCGATCAGTTGTTAAAAAATTCTGAAGCCACAAGCTTGGTCTTTTCATAACGTAATTAATGGCACAAAATTGGCAATTCTTTGAGTTCCGCTCCATCCTTCAAACAAGGTAAATATATATGTAAATTTTTGAAATAACAATACAATTACAGATTTTTTAAGAGACCCATTTTTTTATTAGTACAAATTAACTAAAATACTACTGAATAATAAAGTAGATCTGTTTTGCAAATTTCAGCAATATTTCTTGTTAATTCTCTATCCGGGAAAGCGGTTTTTTAAATTATATTGTTTTTAATTTATTTTTGGGCTGCTCAACAACTCTCCTTTGTTTGATTTTTTTTTCTTCCAAATTTAGTTCTCAACTCTTAACCGATTTTATTTAAAAGTCAAAAATGCTCAATTTTGATGAGCATAAACTTGCTCTAGTTGCATGCACCAGAGGAGCAACAATGTTCTGTAAAGATCACGACAAACAGTTTCAAACAAAACGCTCAGAGTCTTTTTTTTATTTTTTGATGGAGTGCAAACGTATTGCATGCGTTCTCAGCAATGATAATCACAAAGTCAAACTTGTATTTTTGTATGATCTGTTCAGGTCTAATTTCCACTAAAGAAACACTAACAGTTTCAGCATAGTTCTAGTACACTTTAAAAAAAAATTATTTTAAAATAAAAATAGTGGGGTTCCATTTGACTCTCACCTCAATTATCAGTTTTAAGTCAAGCCTGGGGTATTGGCAACCATTGTATACGTTTAAAGAACTTGCAGCAATAATGACAGAGTTGGACAGTACGATAAATAATAAAAATTCAAATTTTAAATCAACAAAAAATTTTAAACAATTTTTGGTTTGTAGCCCAGTGTTTAATAAATTAAGGACTTAAATTTTTTGGAGTCGTTGACTTTGAGCAACTAATCAACATACCCGGATAACCATTTTTTTTTTAATAAATCGAATTGAATTAAATTAATAATTAAATTCCATGAATAAAGAATTAACGCGAATTACGTGGATTTCTTGACGTTTATTGGACCAAACGTTGAAGTTTTGCAGTTTCTTCATTGTAATTATAAACGTGTTCTGTTTTTAAATGATTTTTTTGTGGATGTTTTCTGTTAATTTTACTCGATTTAACTCTATAAGAACTTTCTGCATTTTATTGAACAGTTAAAAGAAAAGTTATTAAAAGCAAACAGTATATTTTTTTTCTATTTTTGCTTCTTTTTACTTTTTCTATTTCAAATCTGCAAATTCCTTTCTCTAAAAATCAAAAAAGTTTCATTATTGCCGCCAGTGCCGCCCTTTTTCCAAAACTGTTGTTGAGCGTCTAGCGACCCAACAACGATGCTATTCTGAAGCGCGTATGCGTATACACGTATTATTGGTTTTTTGTTGTTGTTCACCAGGAACACAAAACAACACTGTCCTGTTTCCAAATCCGCTCAATTGTTGCGTTACAGCAGAAACACTGTCGCCTGTCTCCATTGAAGTTTGTATTATTTTTGGATATTTGCCCCTTCGGCACTTTTATATGCGATTCTATGCGAAAATTGTCTTCGAATTGCCGATGCGAATTGCAAATTAAGTTAGTAATTCAATTCGAGCAATAAAGAATTTGCTGTTAACGTCAATTACGTGGATTTTCTGACGTTTATTGGACCAAACTTTTTAATTTTGCAGTTAGCGCATTTTAATTTTAAACTTTTTCAATTATTACATCATTAAAATATAAAATAAACTAACAATTTCAAGAATTTTTTGGTGTAGGAATGAGCGGCATTGTTTAGAGAATTATACAATGCCAAATTTTTGATGATTACTGTTTTTGCCCAGTTTTCGATTCCGCTCAATCTGTGGCAGTTGTTGCTTTACTGCATTAGCATCTTTTTATTACTGGGACATTTTTGAAAATTTTCGTCCAACGCCACTTTTATGACTATTCTATGCGAAAATTTTCTCCGATTTGCTCAAAATTGTCGATTGCAATTGAATTGAATATAACTCAATTTGCTGTTTACATGAACATTGATTTGTTTGATCAAACTTTAAAGTTTTGCAGTTTCTTTATTGTAATTTTAACGTGTTCTGTTTTTCAATGATTTTTTGTGGATAGAAGATTTCTGCCGTTGTTACTCAATAAGGTTTTTCCGTATCTTGTTGAACAGATGCTGTTAAAAGCAAAAAACGTATAATTTTATCTCAAATTTTTGCTTCTTTTTATCTTTTTACTTTTAAATTAATCCTATTTTAAATCTACAAATTCCTTTCTCTACAAATCAAAAAGGGTTACATTTTTGCTTCTGTTGTTGAGCGCCTAGCGATGTAGGACGCTCAACAGCAAAGCGCTATTCTGAAGCGCATAAGCGTATACACGCATTAGAAGCCAGATAAATTCAGCGCACTCCAATTAACGCGTGCGAGCCTTAAACGAAGATATTTGTGTCGCACACCGGTTGTTTTGCCTCCAGCTTTAATGATATGTGCGTGACGCCGAGGCTCGGCGTGTCCTCGTTAGCTTCTTCATGAGCGCACGCGCGGTGGAGACATTGGGACTCTCAAGTGGGGTTTGATTTAGAGCGTCTTCGATCAAGTTTACTTCGATCTACCGTGATTTTAACTAAATTTTGTTTCACGCGTTGATTGACATTGGCGGGATGAATTAAGGGCACTTCTGGTGGTTAATCAGTATATCGGCGATGTTGCGCTCTCAATGAGCTAATTACATTACTTTTGACACAGCATAGACACAATTACCGTAATTTTCTCATTCCCATAAAACGTGTCGATTTTTTTTTTTAATAATTGACAAATTTCAATTTAATTTAATATATAAATCTTGTGAATTTTTTGATTACAAGAACACAAATAACGGAGTTTTGCTTCTTTGTTTCCATAAATCGTTTTGAATTGAAACCTATATTAAAACCTTTTGATTATTCAGATTATTTTTACTTTTTACTATTTACAGATCAGATGATTATTTTGATTATTTAGATTAATTTGTTTATTTATTTAGCAAATTATATAAATCTTTGTGTGTTGTGCAATCTGTTGCTTGAGTAGCTCAACAGCATACAAACTTGGTTTCTCGCATTCCTGAAAACAACGGAAACTTTGTTGTATAAAATTAAACATCAATTTATTTTTGAAATTCCGATCAAGTGACTGAATCCAATATTACCATTTCAACTTTTTTGATCAAAGCACACAGTGCCAAACAGCTAAACACAATCGGTAGCCGAAAACAAATAAACTGGAGTCATTTCTTTCGACCACTTAAATGGGGCTTTTCAGAGCGTTACAGCTCCAATATTTACGATTGCCATTTTGCGCCATTTTTCGTCGATTAATTTTCGAAAAAGCTAAACGTTGTTCAGTTTCATTAGAACCAGTTCAAAGCTCACGATAATGTAATGAGATAAAAACCAAACACTTTTGGAAAATTGAAAAAGGTTTTTTTTATTTTTGAAAAAACTAAGCTCTTTCCTGAACAGAATAAATAGCTACAGCATAATTTAGACCACAAGCAAGGAAATGCAAAATTGAAGAATGTAATTCAACTAATTCTTTTGTATTTTGAGTTTTACTAATTCAAGCATAATAAATATATGAAAGTTCATTGCATGGCAATTTTTTTTTTGGCGCTGTTACAAGGGATCGTTAGATTTGTCGCAATTGTATTAAAATCAATTTTATTTCGTTAATTATTTGCATTTTTTTTGTTTATCAAATCTCACATAGTAGAAGGCAAAAAGTAATTTTTTAAATTCAAATTTGCACCAATTAAATTTTTTTTAATCTTTTTTGATAATAACGGTACAGTTTGTTTTTTACATGTTACATCACTCAATTGATAGTTAAAACCGAAATATTTATATTTGCATGATACACGCAATTTTTTCTCATTTTTTTTTATTAATATTGCGTTAGTATTGCTTTATTTTTAACCTAACCGATTTTTTAATTGCCAAATTTTTAAGAATAAATAAACGTTTAGTCAAAACTTGAGGTTGAGGCAACACAAATAAATATTTATTTTTGAACTTGAATTGTTCTTTATTTTTAAATTTTTTTAAAATATTACGAACTTGTTGTCAACTACAAAAGACAACAGAATCTGAAATATATTCTAATTTAAAAAGCGATGGTTTTTATAAATGAAGAGCTGCAAAACCATTTTGTTAGCTTGTAGATTGGACTTACTAAATTTCAATTAAAATGTCAAATTTTTTGCATGGTTCTTTTCGTTTCAATACTGCAAAGTAGAGTTTCTAGTTAAAACAAAGTTTTCTGTTTTAATTTCTGTGATTTTTGGCGTTCAAACTCAAATCAAAAGTTCAATATTCCGCTAATCATGATATGCACGCGCGTGCATTAGTAAAAGTAGTTTGCCAACTCTATTTAATTAATTAAATCGCGTCTCTTTTCAGAATGACGAATGGCGGCGGTGGCGAACCCTCGCCAAACAACGCGAAGGGGTCGGAGGCGAACGCGACGGCCTCGCCGAACACAACAACTGTGGCGCAAGTGTCGGTTGGGACGCTGCTCAGCGTGAGTCATATGGTGCGCCAACAGTCCGACACGACGCACACAAATCGGCGTCTGGTGCGGTCAGCTGCTGTCTGCGATGACCGACCTGCTACTTCGGGAAAGCTGACCATTAACGATCAGGTGCGTTACCTTGCGAGCTTTTATGGGGATTTATTTTAAATTTGTACCTTGTCGCGGTTTTGATTTTTGGCGTTCCTCATACGCAACTTCGTATACGTGCACCGTGAGAGGACCTTTTTAAGAATTTTTTTAAAGTTTTTTTGCATCTTAAGGTCACCGCATTATGTTCCAGTTATTTCAATCATTTTTTTATATTTTTTAGGATCCATCTCAAAATTCTCCTTATCTTTTATCAGTTAACAGTTAACGTAAATTCAAAAAAGATTTAATTAATTAATTAAAAAATATTTATTAATCTAAATTCATGTTTGCTTTTTACAGTACTGGAAATTGTCTAAATTAAGTCAAACTGAAAACCATTTTAGAAAAACCTACTTCTTTATTTTGGTTTGTCAATCAATATTTTTTGCTTCTTTGATCTTTGATCATTTTTATCACTTTTTTTAAGCCTTACGCTAGTTGTCTAACAAGCTGGCCCAATGTGACTAAAAAAGCCAACTAAAGACTGCAAGGTCTAATTTAATCTTAAGTGCACGCATCATAGTTATTTCAATCTATTTTTTTTTTGTTTTCATCTCAAAATTCATTTTATTTTTTATCTTTAGCTAACAGTTAGCGTAGATGGAAATTCAGATTTTAAAAAAATGAATTTACAAGTGAAACTTGTCAGTGAAACTTTTAAATAAATAATTTAATTTAATTAATTAAAAAACTTTTTTCATCTAAATTCATGTTTGCTTTCAACAGTACTGAAAATGTTTTATAACAAATCATACTGAAGACCATTTGACAATAAAACTATTTCTTGATTTTGTTTTTTGGTCATTCTGTCTTTTCTGCACTTTTCGCATAATTTAGCAATTTTTTTGGAACGTTGTTCCATATTTGAGAAAGTTTTCCGTAAAGAGAAACGCTAGATTCACTTGTTTTTTCTTTCTGTTAATTTTTTTATTTTTCGTCTAAAATTCCTCTCATTTTTATATCTTAAGTAACTTCACTTTAGTTGCATGTTGAAAAATGATATTTAAAATATTTTAACTTTAAAATATTTAATTAAATATACTTTTTTAAAAGTGATTCATTTTTGCTTCCTGTATTGTTGCTTATATTGAATCATGCTTAAAACCAACTTAAAATCATAAAACCATTAAAAGCTTAAATAAAATGACTTTTTTATTTTCTTTTTTCAATCATCATTTCTGCACTTTTCGCATAATTTTGGTCGTCAAATTTAATTTTAAGTACATGCATTATAATTTACAATAAAACTATTTCTTGATTTTGTTTTTTTGGTTTCGTCGTTCGTCATTCTGTCTTTTCTGCTCGGTTGGCACAGTTGAGCAAAATTAAATTATTTTTTTGGAACAGCGTTGATCCAAATTTGGAAGTTTTCCAAATTTCCAAATTTAACATCACTTTAGTTGCATGTTGAAAACGTGAAAAATAAATTTCGTAAAACTTAACGTAAAACGTAAAACTATACTTTTTTATTTAAATTCATTTTTGCTTCCTGTATTGTTGCTTATATTAAATCATGCCTAAAACCATTTTACAATAAAACTACTTCTTTATTTTGTTTTTCCAATCAATATTTTTGGCTTCAATCTCACCGTCATTTCGTCTTTTCTGCACTTTTGGCATAATTTTGGCTCGTCAAATTTAATTTTAAGTACATGCATTATAAGCCAATTTTTGAAGCTAAAGGCTGAGGCCAATGCGGCTAAAAGGCCATAACCCTTGTACATATGTATGTCGTTTGTTTTGATGACCATCCCCAAATATGATAATTCCCCCTGGGGGAATTCTGGGGCCTCGCATGTATGTACATAACGCAACACCCAACCCAAAATGTCCGCTCGTCCTCGCCAAATTCGTCGTCCGTTCCGCGAAAACAGGTTCCCCTCGTGGAGACAGCGCGACGGCCTTGAAGGCTTGGCGGGAGCTAATCGAAAATTAATAGACTATCACCCCGAAAACAGCCCCAGATGGTCGGTCGGTCGCGGTCCTGGCCGGCGTCTTTTTGTCTCCAAACTCTGTTTGTTTATTCCGCTTTGCGTTGCAGATGTCCACGTTGTCGCCGAGAACCGTCAAACACTGCTCAATCGTCGATCGCCAAACGAACGAAGCCTACGTGCAGCTGAATCCAGTACCGACTAATGCAGGAAATTGGACAGGTTCGTTTCTTTTTTTATCGAGTTTGATCTCTGAGAAAGAGCGGCGCGCAGCGAACGGCGGCGGAGATTGATTTTTGGTTGAGCAAGGTCACGAACGGGAGGTTGCCCTGATACAGTCAGATTTTTGGGCAACGTGAAAGCAATCAGTACATTGGACCAGGATCTCCAAAGTAGTTTTCATTAACAAAATGGAATTTTTCAATTTTTGCATCAAGCAGATCCCGGAAATGCTTGCAGAAATTTTGTATTTAACAATTATTAAATTAAATTACAAATTAAAATACAGTTATTTTAATTTTTGTGCTTCGCGTTGCATCTCACAGCTCCCAAAGTCAATTTAAAAAAATCCCATGATTCTACGGGTCTATCGCATTGGCCTACTTTAATCGTTTCTTTGATTCAATTTGATATCTGACAAAGAGGGCAGAGAAAGGCGGAGATTGATTTTTGGTCCTAGAAGCTCGTAGACGCGAGGTTGCCGTGTTACCGTAGGATATTTTGCTGAAGCTGGACGAAACAATTAACAATTCAAAATTTCCTAGTATCTTTCATCGAAAAGTTCGGAATTTTTCAATTTTTGCAGCTTCTACTCAGCGACGATCAAAGTTCAACAAAAGTTCATCAAAGTTCAAGTTTCCTGCTCGCAACTTTTCTTTTATATCTTTTAAAAAATCGAATTATAAAAGATAATTATTTTAACGTACAATTTTTTGTGATGTTCAGCAGCCTTAATTGCCTATTGCCCTATTGAGATTAATGGTTAATTTTTGAGATTCTTCGAACCACCATTTTTTCATTCTTTTCGGGAAACTATTTGTATCGAAAAGATAGGCTAAAACAGTCTATTATCACAATTATTTTTTGATTTGAAAAATGTTTATTCTCTTTTTTCAAATGAATAAACAACTAAAGGTTACAAATTTTTGATCGTCGATTGTGATATCTGAGATGGACTTTTTGGCTAATGAGTTTTGGTTGATTTTTGGCAGATGCACGTCGTATGCACAAGGTTGCCGTGTTACCGTATGATATTTTTTAATAATCGCAATTAATCGCAATTAATTTTTGCCAAGTTTGCCAAAAGAGTTTGCCAAGAATTTGATTCGCTTCGAATATTCGAATTTCTACAATTGCTCAAAACTTTTCTAATGATTTTGTTAATTTTTGACAAAGATCCTTCGTCCCACCACTTTTTTTATTTCCATAAGGAAAACTGTTTGCCTTGAAAGGACCGTTTTTTTTCAATTTCTCTTGAGAATTTATTGAATTTTTAAATTATTTTCATCTTGAAAAATGTCGCAAATTATGCAGATTATTTTTTCTCCTTTTTTTGTTCGCCATTTTTATAAACGAATACAATTTTTGAGTTATTTATCGTTTGCTTTTGCTTTGCTCAAAGCTTTTCTAAAGATTTCGTAATTTTTTAAAAATATCCTTCGTCCCACCATATTTTCATTGTTTTGGGGAAAGTATTTGTCTTGAAAAGATGGGCGAAAACATTCAATATATCCGAGTTGATTTGCGAGAAAGGGAATAAGTGAAAAGAAATACAATTTTTGAACAATCAACAATAGATACGTAAACCAACATTGTTCAATTGCTGTGATTTGATGGTGTGATCAAAGGAATCAGAAACCATTAACTGGTTTGCTGGAGTCCAGAATTTAGATTTCAAGATTTCAACAAAAAAATTCGCAAACTCGAAATTTTAATTCAAAAAACACAATTTTTGTCTTTGGAATCTAGCATCTAAATTTGGAATCTAAAAGATCTAGCACGTTTTAATTTTGTAATTGAGTTAATTAACAATTTATATGAGGCTGCGGCGGAGATCGGAGATTGACTTTCATCAAAAAGTTTGGAATTTTTCAATTTTTGAAAGTTATACTCAGAACCCTGAAGCGACGATCAAAATCTAACAATAATGAGATTAATGGCTAGCAAGATAAAAAGCAATAAAAGCATCCAAAATTCTCAGTAAATCCATACGGAAATTGTGCAGCGAGACCAAAGTTGAAACACAATAGTTGAGTAAAATTAATTTTTGCAGAAAACCTGACTGTTTTTATAGCTCTAGGATTTTTAGCAATGTATTTAAAGCATTAAGAACCAATGAATATGGTTTAACGGAGGAAACTTTAAGGTCGAAAATAACGGTAATAAATTTTTGATCAAATCAATATAATTCAACTGAAATCAATATCCCATGATTTTAAGAGTCTTCCTCGCATTGGCCTACTTTTATCGTTTCTTTTATTCCATTCGATCTCGGAGAAAGAGGGCAGCGAACGGCGGAGGTTGATTTTTTTGTCCTAGACGCGAGGTTTCATAGTAGCTTTCATGAAAAAGTTTGGAATTTTTCAATTTTTGCAGTTTTTACTCAGCGACGAACAAAGTTCAACAGGAAAAAATTTCTGCTCGCAGAATTCCTGCTGCTCTTTTTTAAAAAATCGAATTATAAAATTATAGATATTTTAACGTACAAATTTTTTGTTGATTCGCACGCTTTAGAGCTCTCCAATTCAATAAACCATAATTTTAAGAGCCTCAATCGCATTGCCCTATTGAGATTAATAACCAGAGAAAGACAAAAAGCAGGAACAATAGTGCACTAATCAAGAACTGTAAAACTTGTGAAGCAAAGTTGAACAAAAAATTGAATAAGTTATAATTTTTGGCAATTAGTGATGCAATTCCGGCCGTTGAACTTATTTTATATAGCTTCACATTTTTGAAATTGTTTGAAGCGGTAGGTAACAAACGAATAACTCTCTAAGGGCGCAAACGCTAATGCGGAAAAGAAATGTAACATATTTGCCGCATATTTACTTTTCAGCCGAATATTTAATGGCTTTGTCTTACTAAAGGCATTTTTGCTTGCAGTCGGAATAGCCTCTTTCTGTAACTGAAAAGAAATTGCAAATTTGTCCTGCTTAATTGCTAAAGCTGAATACACTGAATGCGTTGGTGAAAAACGTGGACAATTTTTGGACGTCAAAGGAACGTAAAAACTTCTCTTTTTTTAATTTTTTTAATATTTTAAAAGAGTCTTTCCTTTTATTGGCAATTGCTGCGATGCTTTTGAAGTTCGTTCAACTTTAAATATTAATGAGTTTACGGGGGAAAAGTTCAACGATTTTTGACGAATTTTTTTTAATAAATTAAAATCTTGAAGTTTTTGCTATACGGTTACAGATAACGTAGGAAGCATTTGAAAAACTCGTTGTTTTTTTGCACAAATAGGCTGTTTTATTTAAACCAAACGCTTACAGAGCAAATTGAACGAAGCAGCTTTGGACGCAGGAAACCATTTTTATTTTTTATTTTAAAAAAAATTTAATTTAACAAATGAATTCTTTGACTGCGTGTTTTGACAATTTTTTGACCGAATACATCAAATTTGGTGTTTAAACAAACTAAAACCAGAAACAATTTAGGAAATTTTATGTCATTTGTCATTTTGAAACAATTTCGAATGGTAAATGAATTTAAAATTTTATTTAAATTTAATTGCAATATTTTAAAACATTTCACGGCAATAATGCCAACATTTGCTACTTGCTAAAAGACCCTAAAAATCGTCGTAATTGTTGATTTTTGAAATTTTCCTTTCACCATGTAATTTTATTTTTGCCGGCTTCGCTTTCAGACCTACATTTGAACAGTTGGCAATTAATTTATTACGCAAGGGTCAACTACCCTCAAAGCAACTTAATTTTAAAATTGTACCACAATTTTTTAAACCAACAACCCGCAATAAACAACCGAATATAATTTGAAATCGAATAAATGAATTTTTGTATTCTGAAATTTTGCTATTTACTGATTACCCGCAGACGAAGTACATATGGATTGTGATACAATATGGTAATCAATTTTTATTCCTAAATTTTTGAACATCATGGCAGTATTCGCAGCAATGTATTCGGGTTCTGGGACCGAAGTTCGGCTCATTTTTTATATTAAAAGTAACCATCTGAAATAAATTGGATTTTTTATAGTAGAAATTCCAACATTGTTTTCAAGATTCTCGGGGCTATTTTCAGTTTTTCCATGTTTACATTTTCATTAATTTTTGCATAAATCTTTGCTCTCTCATTGCGTGACTTCTTTTTTGTTGACTGTAGCAGCTATTGATGGCAGCATTCCTGCTGTAAAGCAATATTGTAAAGCTGTAAAAATTTGCAATTTGAAGATCGTAGTCAATGAATTCAAAAAAATAAACCATTTATACAAAAATACACAATTTTTGTCAATTTCTTTCTAATCTAAAAATTCAAATCTAATTATATTTTGATTCTGAAATCGAGTTAATTAACAATTTTAATGTGGCTGCTCTATCGTTAACTGTATTTGTGATTTTTTGCAAAAAAAATGGATTTTAACCTTTCGAAACTTTTAACGACATTTTCAAGTAGCTCGATTTAGTTACTTAAAGAACTTTAGGTGGGTAAATTTGTTACAAAAGATCAAGTCATCAAACTTTAACATGTATGTGAATGCTTTTAAACTTAAAGAACTCAATACAGGAAGTGGATGCGTTGGAGGAGAAATTGTGATTTTTTTGAGCAAACAGAAAAATGCGAAAATTGTTTGCTTTGAAGCACCCAAGGTTATTGAACGATGCGCTAAAGTTCTCTTTGATAAGCGGCGCTAATTCCATTCCAATCACTTCTTTTTTTGAAAACGAGATTGCGCAATTCTTTTAAATTTTAAATCGAAATTTTAGTTTTTGCATAAATAATAAATAAATCGATAGAAATAAGTCGATGATTTTTTGACTGTCGATCTTCGAGTAGTGGTAAACAGAATGTTCAGTTCAACTAAAATTGTGCATTAAAATGAACATATAATTAATTAGTTTGAAAATTGGTCTCTGTTTTTTCTAAAGATCTAAAGATTTTTGGCCGTGCTCGTTCGCTTTCAGAGTTTTAATGCAATTTGGAACAATATAAAAAACTGATGCGAGGGATGGAAAATTAAAACAAACTAACGACAAAATATCGCAAAATATTAATTTTTTGTCGATGTACGGAGCAAACTTTCCTTCTTTTTTTCTGAAAAATAGCGATTGTAAATTTTCATTCAATCAATGTGAATTAATTTAAATTTTAGACAAATTTTGAAAATTAAATGCTGAACAAACTAAAAATTAATTAATGCAAATTATTTCATTTTTGTCGTTGTGCTTTCTGTGCAGATTTTCATTATTTTTTTAATTATCTGAAAAATACCACTGGATTAAGTAAAAGAAAACATCAATTAAGCAACCAATTTTTGAGTACTTTAGCGTCATCCAACTGTACCGATTTTAAATTACGTTTATGGTCAGAAGTGGACGACTTGAAGTAGATCAAATTCATTAACGTGATTTCATCAAATGTGCTGATTTCAATTCAAGGTCATTATGAACAAACTGAAAATTTTAAAAAAATGCTAATTATTTTATTTTTGCATGCATGGTCACAAAACAAATTTTCTTTTTTTTTTAATGACAAATGCTGATTGACAAATGTCAAATGAAGTGCCAATTGTTGTATTTCCAAGTAGTTTAAATTTTTGACAGATTTCAATTTTAATTTAATTTTTTTAAATTCTTCAAACTGAACAAGCCGAATAACCTTTGTTCAATCTAAAATGTGCAAGGTTATACTAGAAAAAATAATATGAACAAATTATTAAGTAGTTACAATGAATTTTTATCAGTCATGGTCAGCTCATTGTCAGAAGTACATATACGACTGAAATTGATCAAATTGCACATGATTTTAGAAAATCAAATTCCAATATCAAATGTTGAATGTTAATTATTAATTAACTAAAAATTAATTAAATTAAATTTTATTAAATTAAAAAAATATTAAATTTTTTGTTTCGCGAATCGGATTTTTATTTTTTAGAACAATTGGATTCAGTTGGATTTCCATTACGTCTAAATGATTTTTTTTTAATTTTTCAAAAGAGTTTTTATTAAAGCGGCGAAAGTAACTTAAATTTTTGCTTCTCTGATTCGATTTCAGCCGTCAACAGTCAATCGATTTCAATTAAAAGTCCAAACTGAACATTTTCAAAGTTTATCGCTTCTGTTTCGCCATTTCGTTCAAACGACCAAAGTGTTTTGTCCTTCCTTCTCCGCTCCGGCGCCAAATCGCGTTGTTCGAAGTCAACAACATTAAGACATAAATGTTGCTGGTTGGTCGTTCGCTCCAAACTCCAAAATGACGTTTTTTGATTATAAGTGCTCTACTTTCGGGCCCACTTTCACACTTAATCTCGCGCGCGCTTCCACCCTCATCACGAGTCAATTAACTTTCCAGTGAATTAATGATTCACATCTCTCTCTCTCTCGCTCCACTTGCCTTCGTGTCAAGACCACGCGTGTTGGGGGTGGGGCCGCGCGAGCGAGTGCTCGCCTAGCGCGCGCAGTGTGTAATTTGTGTGATTGGGTGGCCGTGGCGGCTCCAAACACAACAGCAGCAGCGATGTGGACGCCAGAAAAGTCAACTTCTCCCCGATTGTGCATGTTTCAGTTCGAGCCAACTCCGCTGGAAGGTCATCCGTCGATGCTAAAGAACAACGTACGAATTGTAGTAGAAATGTCGTTAATTTTGCACTTGACACACACGAATTCATGCTCCCATGCAAGCGAATCCCGTAGATGTTTTCCCTGAATATTAGAATTTTTGCTCTTTCATGTACAGTTCTAATTGCTCTTCGTTTCAGGGTTCGTACGGAATCGTCAAACTCGCCTATAATGAACAGGACAACCATCTATATGTGAGTTTTTTTCACTTTGAAAGCATCGCGAAATATTCATTGAATTGTTTTACTGAATTTCTAAAAAAAAATCATTTAATCCTTTAATATTTATTTAGTCCGTTTGAAAGTTATTTAAAAATGATTTTTAATATTTTTAAAAAAATATAAACAATTTTTTATTGATTTTTGAGTACATCGCTCGATATCTGCAGCGAGTTTTTATTGCAGAGATTTTTTATTGAAATAGACCTTCTGAACTGATGAAATTATTGAATTGAATATTAAAATTGAAATAAAATCAAAATCATGGGGAAACATTTATTGGATTATTTTGCTGAATTGAAGACAAATTAAACAACAAAAATTTATTTGACTTGTTTAAAATGGAAAATGTATTTTTTTTAATTAACAAATTATTTTTGACATGTTAAGCATCAAGCTTTGTTTTATTTTCCTCCCACTAATTTTTTATGTTTCTATTTTACATATTTTTGCCTTTATTTGAATTTTTCATTGCATTTTTTGAGGTTATCGATAATCATCTCTGCAGCGGTATATTGACATCGCTGTAGCGAAATATTTATTGAATTATTTACTGAATTTCTAAAAAAACCAATAAAAAAATATTTATTACAATATTTATTTGACATAGTCATTTAATTTATTAATGTCTAAAAATGATTTTTGAAAGCGTCGTCAGAATTGTGGTCAATTTTTAATTGTTTTTTTGTTGCTTCTAACAGACAAATATAAGCTATTTTTTTAATTTATTTTTGATAACTTCGCTTGGTATCTGCAGCGGGTTTTTATTGCGATTTTATTGCAGCGATTTTTTTTATTGAAATAGAGCTGAGAGCTGACCTGATGAATTTATAAATGAAACAAAAGCATCGAAATCATAGGGAAACATTTATTGGATTATTTTGCTGGATTGAAGGAAAATTCAACAACAAAAATTTATTTGACCTGTTTAAAATGGAAAATCTAATTTTTTTAATTAACAAATTATTTTTGACATGTTAAGCATCAAGCTTTGTTTTATTTTCCTTCCACTAATTTTTTATGTTTCTATTTTACATATTTTTGCCTTTATTTGAATTTTTCATTGCATTTTTTGAGGTTATCGATAATCATCTCTGCAGCGGTATATTGACATCGCTGTAGCGAAATATTTATTGAATTATTTTACTGAATTTCTAAAAATTTAACATTTTTATTTCTAAAATGCGCATTTAATTATTATTTATTTTATTAAAATTTTTGATGAAACAAAAATGAAATAAGGTTGATTTTTTTTCGCCAGAACGATATACAAAGTTTTTCATGAAATGGACATTGTCAATTACCATAGAGTGCATCAGCATCGAGTGATTTTTTATTGACTGAGTTTGAGTTTGAACAACTGAGTTTTTAACGTAAATCTGAAAATCCAAACAGTAAAGTATTTTTGACCGTTTAAAATGCCCGTTAATTACTAGTTGACTTAAATCATAATTTGAGAGTAAATTGCCGGAAAAAACATTAAATAAGTGTATGTATTTTGTATTTTTAATCCAATAATTTTTTATATTTATTAAAAAAAACATTTTTGGGATCTGTTACGACTAAAAAGTTTTGAAAGATACTTTACTGACTGAAATTAATAAATAAAAACATATTTTTTGAAATCCTGAGCGACAATCTCAAATAAATATTTGTAGACGCTTAATTGTAATTGTAAACAAGTTTTAGAAAGTGATTAAAACCACTTTATGCTGGCAAACATACATTTTTTGCAGATTGATTTTGACACTTAATGCGTTCAATTCGTTGTTTTGTCCACTCTTATTAAGATAAGCCCTACATTTTTGGACCTTTCTTCTCTTCTCAAATCAAAAATATTTTTTTGCGGATTTAATCTTTGCAATTTTTTTCTTCAAATTAATGCTTGGATGTTGGATGTTGGATTATGCAATTTATGGTATTTCTCCTTACTCATTCAGCTAGGTATTTCGTGATTTTTTCAGCAAAGAAATAAATAAATTATATATTAATTGTAAATCGTTAAAAATTTACATTTACTGGGTCTTCTGAAATTACTTCATTTTAATCAAGCAATCCTGAGATGAATTCTGAAAATTCGGTTGCATACATTGACTAATAACGTTTGGAATATTCTATTTTTGTTCAACTCGCCCTGTCCCACTGGTCGCCATTAACGGCTTTTCACACCATAAATGCATAATTCACCATTTGTACTTCACAATTTAGTAAGAAAATGTTGTGATCTTGAAGTGAGATAAATGGTGTTAGTTTATCATTAATTTGAAAGTAGATGATCATAAATTCAAGCACAAATTTCACTTAATCACCGATTTAATAAACTTTTTTTTACAATTCAAGTAAACTTAGAATAATGAAGAAAAGACGTTTTTTGAACTTGCTCGCATATTTCTTGTAAACTAAAAATCTAATCTAAATTTTAACTATCAGGTAAATATATTATATTTGGCGGAAAGTAAATATATTATATTTGGCGGAATTCAAAAGACATTTAACTAATTATTCGGCTTTTTTGGTCTTGGGAGAACTAGAAATTAAATAAAGAACAACCTAGCAATGATGGTTGTATTGTTTATGAGTTGAATAAATAATGCCATAAACGATGACGCAAGGTGAATAATTTCATCTACATTTTTGATTACATTTTTTTAACTTATTTTTTTTAATTAAAATTTAAAAATGAATTTAACATTTTTTAGTGTTTCAGTTTTGTTGCTTTTGTGCTTCTATTTTTTGTTAATTTTTAAAAACTTTCATCCTCATCTCAGAGTGCGGCGATGAGATTGAGAATGTTGATTGTGAGAATTCTTCCTCAATTTATTTCATATTTTTGATCCTTGGACGTAGAATCAAGCTGTATTTTCAGGCCATGAAAGTTCTAGACAAACTGAAGCTTCTCAAGAACTTCGCCTGCTTCCGGGCGCCTCCCGCTCGGAAAAACAAACCAGTGCCCTCCGTCTGCAAGAATCCCTCACACTCGTCCAGAGGGAAATTGCGATTTTGAAAAAGTTGAATCATCCGAACGTGGTGAGACTCATCGAGGTATGAGACATTCCTTTTCGAAAAAATCAAGGAAACGCGTTTCAGGTGCTCGATGACCCTTCGGACAACTATCTCTACATGGTGTTTGAGTACGTCGAGCGGGGCTCCATTCTCGAGATTCCGACCGATCAGCCGTTGGAAGAGGACTTGGCGTGGAGGTACTTCCGCGACACTCTCAACGGACTCGAATATTGTGAGTTGGCTGAGAGCATCTGATGTTTTCATTAATTCTTGTTTTTTGAATAATTTAAAGGACGGCGGGAAGCATGCGTAAGCAAGCGCGGGAATTTCGCATTTTGCTTGGGAAAATGAATGCGGGACATTTCCAGCTAGTCAGCTGGTCGATGAATAATCCAAAATTATAAACTTTTAATTTTTGAAAAGGGAACTTGCTTACAAACGGTTTCTTCCGGTTTGCGGATTTTTAGATTTTTGTAAATAAACTCACTAAATTTAAGCTACAGGGAGCAACATACAATGGAGAAAATTTAATAAAAATGAAATATTAGATTATCATTATTACGTACTTGCCAACATAATTTAAAAAATCAATCAAAACTGCGCGTTTTAATATGAACCATTTCTAAAATTTTTGTTGGAAATAAGTGTCTTTCATCAATTTTAATTCTTGGTAAAAGTAAAAACAATTTTTGTAGAAAAACAGGTGGTACATAATGACCAAACTGATCAAAAGAGGTATCAAATTCTGCTATTTTTCAGCATTTTCCAAACGCTTTTGCATTTGCATTTTGCTCTCTTTGATTTCGCTCACAAAGTGCTCCAGCACGTTAAAATTTAAAATTAAATCCATCAAGACTGTGTGGTAACTTGTAACATTTTTACATTTTTGATTTGATTTGCACTCTCCATTAAACCGATCAACAATGCGATATCATTTTCAATCCCCGGCTTTTTAAATTTTCGGCCTTTTAGTGTAGTGGGACGGACAAATGAGGAAAACCAATTTTGATCTTAACAAATAAACTTAGTTTTTTATTTTAATTTTTTTACTATTATTTTACTAAATTCTTATGATATTTTCTGATAAAAACATTTGTCCATTTAAAATCAATCAAAACTGCGTGGTAATTGATTTTAACAATTTTTCACATTTTTGTTGAATTTTCATTAATTTTAACATTTTTTACATAAAAACGAATTTCACAAAATGACCAAAACAACCAAAAAAATTCACCAAATTTCAAAAATATTTGTTTAATTTCAATCAAAACTGCGTGTTTTCCTGCGTGTTTTACCATTTCTAACATTTTTATTGGTATTTTTGTTGTGGGGTTATCACAATGTATTTTTTAAATAATAACAATTTTTAAATTTTTTGCTGCATTGAGGTAGGTTACTTTCATCAATTTTTGATCGAAATGACAAAAAAATTCACCAAATTCTGCTTTTTTTCGGCATTTTGCGTTTGCATTTTCCTCTCTTTGTTTTCGCTCCCAAAGTGCTGCGGCACACGTAAGCATAATTGCCTCCACAAATCACCGAACTCCTAATCGTCAATCGCTTTCCTGCGCCTTTGTTGTCGTCCTCTTTGTTCCCTGAAGCCGTCTTTGTCCTCTTCCTCCTTCGGGATTATTCCGGCTGCGTGGACGCGGACACAAACAACTCTTCGGGGACTTTTCTCCGAATGTTTTCGCGTATGAAAGAGGAGGAAAACAGAGGAATACTTGATTGGGCGAATGGCGGTCGCATAACAAGGGAATGGCTAATCAACGAGCGGGGACGCGCTTGTTTTTGACAGAAAATGGAATTAGTTCATGCGGGTGAGGAAGTTAATTTGAAGACCGCGATGATATGTCATGGTTGTCAGAGACATGTGTTGAGGTTGAATTTTAAGAGGCTAGTTTCGGTCTCGGAGCGCTTGCATAGAAGTATGATGGGAGATATTCCTCATTTTTGCGAATGAATAGTCACATTTTTTATGTTCTTTTTAAAACAAATTTAATAAACATTTTTGTCGACGAATCCATTATTCTAAAGAAAATAAATTTTATTAAATTTTATTTTTTAATTTTTTTAATTTTTAATTTAAAAAAAAATTAATTGTAATTGCATTTTTTTGCTTTTATTTGATACTTAAAGAAATCATGCCCATTTGGTAGCGCTAATTTGGTAACACAAACAGTCGCTCTACTCAAATAAGGCTGATACCAGCGATAACTCGATAACTGGTAACGTTGTTCGACCAGAGTTTGCCTTGTTCGTACACACTCATTTTAACTTAATTGTTTACAGAAATTAACATTTTTTTGCGGTAGATAGGTTGTCCTTTCGCAAGAATTTGCAAAGAATTGTCAAAAGGTTTTTCATTGATCATAAAGTTTCAAAAATTCATTCGCAAATTTTGCAGAAATATGTAGTACAATTATTAAATTAAATTTTTTATTATTCATTTTAAATTTATTTTTAATTAATTTAACAAACATTTTACAATTTTAATTGCATTTTTTCGCTTTTATTCGATAGCTTTTATTTGACACTTACAGAAATCATGCCCATTCGGTAGCGCTAATTTGGTAACACAAACAGCGCTCCAGCGATAACTCGATAGCTGGTGACGTTATTGGACCTTGTTCGTACTGGTATGAAAACACATTATTCATTTTACAGAATTTAACACATTTTGGAGGGAAGTTTCAAAAATTCATTCACAAATTTAGCAGAAATAGTACAAATATTAAATCAAATTTTTTTATTATTCAATTTAAATTTATTATTAACGAATTTAACAACCATTTTTTGTCTATGGGGATCTCACTCTTTTCAGTTATGTCAAATTTTTCATTTTTACGAATGAATTCTCATTTTTGATGCTCCATTTAACATTAATTCAATTCAACATTTTTGTCGAAATATCTTGCGATCTTAACTAAGTCAGTATAATTTTAATTTCATTTTTTCGCTTTTATTTGACACTTGAATGAATCGTGCCCATTCGGTAATGCGCACGCTTCTTGCAGTAAAAACAATTTTTTGGAGAAATGCAAAATATACTTGAGGCAAAAAACCGAACACGTGTTTCTGGCATTTTTGAAATCAAATTTTAATAATTCAAAGATTTGGTTTTTTTTTTTTGGAATACAGTGCTCGTGGCAATCGTGGTTTGACAGTTGTGGAATTTAGGATTATGTTACATTAACGTCAGAGATGAACATAAACAAAGATTGGATTTTTGTTTAATCAACTTTACCAACTAATCATGTTTTTTCGAAATTTATTAAAATCTTTTATCGCATTACAAATGGTGTTTCTGGTGTTTAAAGCAATTGTTTATAGTTTTAACTAAAAAAGTAAATCGAATAAATAAGTGATTTTTAAATTTTTAGCAATTTATTTTCTTTTTTTATCTATTTGCCTACACTTATTGTGAGCATTTCAGGAAACTCAATTTTTGATGGCATTCCCGGGTCAATTTTTGCCAAAAAACTTTCAAAAAATACAAAACAAAATATTTTGTCCAATTTTTGGTATCCACATCCGGCCCCCACATCCAGCCGGTCCATTTTGGTCTAAACAACTTTTAGAAAATACAAATAATAATCATAATTTTTGGGTTGTCTTTCGGCGTCCAAAACAGATTTTTTGTAGTTCTCCGGCCAAAACAACCAATTAAAAACAAAAGGTATTTTTGACCGTTAAATTGTCGACTGCCTTAATTTATCTTTGTTCTCATTTGTCCTTCTTCCATGGTCAAAAACAATGATCTACTTGCCATTAGAAAACCAATTACAACTATCAGAACTATCAGTACTATCAGAATGTCTTTCGCCGCAAATTTTTGGTGATGTTTTCAGAAAACAAGTTACCATAATACAAATCGGTTGCGGCGGAACTCAATTTTTTAGCAGTAAGCATCTTACCAAATAATTTAAAATTGGTGTTATTTTAAGAATTCCGGCACTTTGCGGCCATCCGGAGCAGATCGTTTCAAAGGATGCGTAGTTCCTTTTTCAAATTACCAAGCGCAATACTAACAAAATTGAAATATTTTTGATCATTCAAAGTTAAAACCAAAGATCTACTTGCCTTCATACAATTGCCATTGATTGTCGTACAATTAACTAAAACTAAAAGGATTTTTGTAAATTAAGTCGACCATCGCTTCAATTTATCTTTGTTCTTTGAGTTTCCAAAGGTTCAATTTATTTGTCTGCGATTAACTATGGGTTGCTCAACCCGACTGTAAAGCACTATCAGAATTCACTCTCGGTGTTTTGCTTTTTTTGCTATTGCTTTTAGAAATTTTTGTTTAGAAGAAGTTTATTAGAAAAAGAAAAAACTTTATTTTTGGTTTCTCCACGGTAAGAAACAAAGATCTACTTGCCTTCATACAATTGCCATTGATTGTCATACAAACAACTAAAACTAAAAAGATTTTTGTAAATTAATCGACCACTGTTCTTTTAGTTTCCAAAGGTTCGATTTAATTGTCTGCGATTATCTGTGGGTTGCTCGATCTGACTGCATACAGTACTATCAGAATGTCTCTCGGTGTTTTGCGTTTTTGCTTTTGCTTTCAGAAATAAGAATACCAATCAATGGCAGTTTTGATTGAGGCGGAACTCCTTTTTTAGCAATAAGCGATTTACCAAATAATTTAAAGTTCGTGTTATTTTCATAATTCATTTTTGAGACCATCGTTCTAAATCGACCAACGCTTCGCTTCCATTTAACTTTTTTTTTGTTGGAAACATTTTTGAGACGATCCTTTCCTTTTTTGCCTCCAGTTTGTTGGAAACGATGCATAATTACTATGCGCAACAATACCAAAATTGAAATTTTCGGTTATATGAATAATTGTCAAATTATTTTATTTTTGCTCTTTCCAGAGTCAAAAACAAAAATCTAAAAAATCATCATACAATCAACTAAAACCAAAAGTATTTTTGATCAGGACATTGACCGCCGCTTAAATCTATTTTTGTTCTTAGTTTCCAAAGGTCCAATTTATTTGCCTGCCATGAACTATAAGTCTACTTTTTTGTGGGTTTTTCTATCTGTCTCTCGCCGCGAAATCAAATTTTTGGTTTGGCTAACTTTTGCCTACACACTCGCTGTCAATTGAATTTGTCAATTTCAGCAAAACAAGACAAAATTAATTTTTGTTTTCACAGCTATCTTCCGGGTCACTTTTAGAAAATACAAATAAAATTTATTTTTGATATACTACTAAATCGACCAACGCTTCGCTTCCATTTAACTTTTTTTTTGTACAATTTACAATCAAATCAAATTCTTCAAATTTAAAATTCAAAAGAAAAATTAAATTTTTGATGGTGCTTTCAGAAAACAAGTTACCATAATACATACCAATCAATTGTAGTTTTGGTTGAGGCGGAACTCGTTTTTTTAGCAGTAAGCGACAAATATTTTCAGATTCGTGTTATTTTAATAATTCATTTTTGTTAAGAATCCTTTCCTATTTCCTAGAATCCTAGAATTTTAATATTTCATTTTTGTGACCATCGTTCTCTTCCATGTCGTTGGAAACGATGCGTAGTTCTTTTTTTTCAATTTACCAGCACAATTCAAATTTATTTGAAAATAAATTATCATAATATATCATTGCAGTTTTAATCGACGCAGAACTCGAGTTTACCGATTTACCAAAATTTACCAAAATTTACGATTTACCGAAAAACGATTTACCAGCGATTTACGATTTAAAAACGTTTTTTGTTGCTTCCAGAATGTTGAAACCGTTTCTTTTTTTCAATTACCAAGTGCAATATACCAACAAAACCAAATAAATGTCTTTCTAGCAGTGCACCATCAAAAGATCATCAATTTTCACCAAATAACGAAGCGTTAATATCGTTATAAATTATTAATAAATAATTTTTACCAATCAATTACCAATCAATGGCAGTTACCAATCAATGTTACCAATCAATGGCAGTTTTGATTTTTTTAATTTTTGATATACAACCAACTAAAAACTAAAAGTGTTTTTGTCGACTAAATCGGCTTCAATTTAACTTAACAATTTTTTAGCAGTAGTCGTTTTAATAATTAATTTTTGTGACCGTCTTTTTATCAAATTTTTATCAAATGACCAAGAGTTATTACCGTTATTAATTATTAGTAAATAAATTTTTTTAAAGCGTTATAAATTACTAAATTACCAATCAATGGCAGTTTTGATTGACGCGGAACTCAATTTTTAAAATAAAATTTTAATTTTTGATTAGGAATCAAATTTTCTTAGCAATAAACTATTTTTAAAGTAACGTTAAAATTCGTTTTAATAATAAAAGCGTAAAATTTTATTATTTTTGCGGCTGTCCGGAGTTTGTTTAACTTGGAAAAAATTAAATTAAAATTTTTGTTTATTTGTATGAAATCCAAATAAATATCCCTCTTGCAGTGCACCACCAAAAGATCATCCATCGCGACATCAAACCGTCGAATCTGCTCCTCTCGGAAACGGGCCAAGTGAAAATAGCCGACTTTGGCGTTTCGTGTGAATTCGAGGGCATCGACGCGTTCCTCACCGGAACCGCGGGAACTCCGGCGTTCATGGCGCCCGAGTCGCTCGCCGAAGACTCGGCCTACTTTTACAGTGGTCGTGCGCAGGACATGTGGTCGATGGGCGTCACGTTGTACTGCTTTGTCTACGGGAAAGTGCCGTTCTGGGACCCGTACATCATCGCTTTGTACAAGAAGATCAGAAATGATACGTTGCAGTTTCCTGAGTCGTAAGTTCTCTGCGCACGGTATTTTAAACGTGAATTTTCCGTTTTAGACCTTTTATAAGTGAAGCGTTGAAGGAATTGATTGCGGGGTTGTTGCAAAAGGACCCAGGACATCGTCTTAGGCTTCCTGACGTTAAGGTAAGTTTTTTGCGGTTTTTTAGCTGATTTTATGAAGGAACTAAAAAACAAGTTTATTTGTTTTTTCTAACGATTTTTATATTTGACTTATTTTTTGCCCGATTTTCCTCGTTTAGAAATAGACACTTTAAAAAGTTGTTTTAAAAGCTATCTGAAGAACGTTTTTTGACTATCAGCCAATTTCCCGTATTGTCATGAGATTTCATATAGGCCGAAAGATACTAAAAACAAGAATATTAAGGGAAAATTAATTTTGTGACAGCACTACGTTTTGTTTCACTATATTTTGTTGATCAGGCAGTTTTTAATTAGCTTTTTCACATTTTTTAAATTTAATTATTGCATTTCTGTAATTGAAAAGGTAATTTTAATTTATGTATTTTAACTGCACATGTTCTTTTCATTTTTACAATAATTCGTTGGACAACCATTTTTTTAATGAAATTTATGGATACATTTTTTTAATATTCTAATTGCATTTTTGTAAAGAATTGAAACTGCATGATTTTTTTATTTTTCGCTGTCATCGGAGAGCTTAAACACAAATTTACTGATTTCTGCGTCAAATTTGTTGGAAAAATAATTGTTTATCTTCTCATTATTATACAAAGTTTTGCGCCCGTTTTTTGATTCGAATAATTTGGCGAGGACTTGTAAAAATCATTTTTGAGTACTCGTTGTGTGAACAGTAACTTATGGAAAGGGTATATTATATTTTAAATTTTAATTCCAACAATTAAATAAAATATATTTTTTCACTTCTTCAAATCTTTCGCTTACGATTAAATATTTTTTTAATAAGTTAAAAAGCATATCGTACAGCGCAATATACAGCAACTATGTGATTCGTTTTTAAATTAAATTTTGTATCATGGGAAAAAAGCAGTAGCAAATATATTTTTTGCAGTAAGTCATGTAGCCCGTAGCAGTAGCCAAATGAAAAGTTTTCCGTTTTCGTCTTAAACACAATACAACAGAAATTCACCGAATTCCGCTGCGAATTAATTGGAAAATTAATGAAAACAAGTATTCATTCAGATGTTCTAATTTTTGGGCCGATTTTCGATGAGCGCTGTTCTGGAAAATTTATTTTTGACAACTCGTCGTGTGAACATTATTTTATTTTTTATGCAATTAAATTCTGCAATTAAATTAAATTAAAATTTTGAATGAAATTATTTAAATTTTAGGGAAAAAATAACGTTTTTAAGGGCAGATTGAATAGTTTTTAAACATGTAAATTTTAAGTTTAAATCTGTTTTAAATTAAAATTTTAAGTAGCAATTAAATTTAAAATATTAAAAAATGAACAATAAATAATCTTACGATTTAATTCAAGTTTTTTTGTCGCCAGCATCAGCGGTTTTTGATCTTTTGAGTTTTGACTACTCGTCGTGTGAGCATTATTTTAGTCAATTAAATTGAGCAATTAACTTAAATTATTGAATCAAATTAAATAAATTTAAAGGAAAAAAAGTTTTTTAAGGATTAAATAATTTTTAAACATGTTTTCAATGAGCGCTGTTCTGTCAAATTTATTTTTGAGTAATCGTAGTGTAAAAATTATTTTATTTTTTACAATCAAATTCAGCATTTAAATTAAATTAAAATTTTCAATCAAATTAAGATTTAATTACGATTTAATTCAAGTTTTTTTGTCAGCGTTTTTTGATCTTTTGATTTGATCACAATTTGATGAATATTTGAATATTTGAAATATAATTTATTTTCCAAAGTTGATAATTCCGTGAATTTAGTTTTTAAATTCTAAAAAATTGTTCTTCTTTCAAGGTGCACGCTTGGGTTACCAAGCACGGCACCGTGCCAATGCCCGAAGAAACGGACAACTGTCACCTGGTTACGGTAACCGAGGAGGAGATTGAAAACTGCGTGCGCGTCATTCCGCGTCTCGACACGCTCATCCTCGTGAAAGCGATGGGTCATCGCAAGAGCTTCAGCAATCCGTTCAGCAAAGCAAAGTTGGTTTTTTATCTTGTCTTTACCGTAATCCAACCGCCTACCGTATCCAGGAAAAACGCCTCAACATCGAGTCTTCGTGTCAGGAAGAAGGCGTCTTCGATGAAAGACCCCAAATACGTCCCTCCGTCGCCCACGCTGAGCGTCAGCAACACAGGATGCCCTAGCCTCAAATTGTAAGCTCAGCCATCTGCTACCGTATCCAAAATCTCTTTAATTAAGGCCCGATCGACCGAATTTCGACCAACTCGCCAACGATCTCGACAAAGTCTCCTTGTGTGGTCGTGGAATCGAAGTGCATCCGAGTCGACCTGCCGCTGCAACAGCTAGACAATGACTACCGTATCTCTATCGTAGCTTCAATAGAGCAGCAGTGCAACGACTTAGGGAATGTGTGTATACAAGAAGAAGAAGAGTTTCTATGCTTTAATCGCTTAAATTTTGCATTTTTTAAAAATTGAGATTATTGTAACAGATGTATGATGTACATAAATGTTAACTGTATCGTTTTAGGAGCCAGGCTTTCTGCGTGGAAATGTCGAAAGTGAGAGGAAAGTGCCGGGAACGTTACTGGAACATTAATAAACAAAAAAATGATTGAAATTAGATAAAATTATTGTGTTTAAAAAATTACAAATTCTTCAAAATTATTTTTTAATTAAATTTTTAAAATTACTAAAAAATTAAAATAAATTACTCTTTTTTATTCTTTACTTCCTTTCCTTCCGTTCTTCCGCCGTTGGTCCTGGTCTGTCAAACTTAAAGAGAAAATGATTTGCGGCAAAACAAATAAAAGTACACAAATGTTTACTTTAGTGTGGAATGTGTTTTCCATCCACAAAATTTTATCGTCTACCGTCCACTTTATGTTTCTGGGTTTGTTGGTGAAAAAACGTTTGACGTCAACATGAACAAAATCATTGAAAGTCTCAAAAAAGTCATTTTGTTGTTTTTATTTTTAACAACGAACAACAACAACATTAGGTACAGGTACCGCAGCTCAATCGTGGATCCTAACCGGATTGTCCCTTCGCTCCCTGCAGACGATAGCTGAGTGTCGTCTCGATCCGGGAGCCGAGCGAACCTTCTGATGTAAGAGGCGCTTACCTCGTTTGTTAAAACAGCAGTAGTGTCACCTACCACAACCGATTGAGGATGCGTCATACACTGAAAAATAAACATACTTGCACAACTTCAATCTAAAACTTACGACTAGGCACGATGTGGCCGCTGACTCCTCACAACACGCTTTGCAGAAGCGGTGTTGACACGGTGAAAAGCTAAAGAGAAAAAAACAGGTTTAATACAATCATATTAAAGACGGCTTACACCGTGGCGTCCAGCTCGAGGTTCTCACAACGGTTGTTTGAACATTTGAAGGCGGTTTTCACTGCCTCTTTCAACAACAACCTGCGCCTGTACCGTTTCTGCCTCAGCGGCTGTACGGCCTCAGCAGTTCAATGTAGACACCCGATTGATTGATATTGCTTGATAAACGGTAATTTTGCTTAAAACTCAATTGTTTAGTTGGAAAAGATGGAAAGAACTCACTTGTTTTGAAGAAGAGCGCTCGCCACCGACCGATGGAATTGTGATTGTGAAAGACCGTGTGAAAGGCAGTGGACTTGCAAGGTTGCCAAATGGAAGTGGCAAAGATCACACACACCCCAAAGTGTCAAAAGCACACAAATTCCGAATCACACATTCCATTAGAAAGTGTTACCTAATTGAGATGTTAACTGCATTGTTAGGCATTCCAGTTGAACGCTGGAAGACCAGAATGAAGGCGTTAACTGGCGCTGGCGCGTGTTAATTTACTTGAATAGAAAAAAACGTGTAGAGTTGAAAAATGAATCAATTTACATTTAGAAACGGTCACATTTTGACCAGTTGCTGTCAAATCAAGCTAAAACTCATATTTCCAGTGATTCTAATGACACGAGCGTTCCTCGCGACCTCAAAACGACCCAGGATACACAGGTTTGTGGTTAAGCCAAACAACTGTAAAAAATTGACACTTCTTTGGAACCGTTTCGCTGCATAACGTGCAGAGTTGGCCAAAGCAGGCAATTTTGGAGTGATTTCAGTAAAGAAACTTTAAAAAATTGTCACTTTTTGGAGCGCTCTCACTGTCCCTTTAGATGTAAACATATCAAGTAAAAATAGCATTTAACCAAACCAAACATGTAGAGTTAACTGTGACTACAAGCACCAAAACACCGCTGGAAATGGAGGTAAAGTGAGTTTGCAGCATTCCGACATGCTTTTCTATTTTCTAATCATGAAATCCGGCTTAATATCAAATTTCCAGTAATTTTGATGGAGTTAATTGCGACCACAAATCGCGACCCAAGAAGACATGTTTATGTCTCAAACAACCAAAAAAAACTCAAAAAATTGTCACTTTTTTGGAGCGATGCCATTTTATCTTTAAATGTCTACCGTATCTACCATTTATTGGCTCCTTTTACAGGGAAAACAAGCACCAATACACCATTGCAAGTGGAAGCAACATTCCGAACCGTTTGTAGCTTTTCTAATTACGAATTTTCGCGGAATGAAAACCGAATACAATGTTCAACTACAAAAACTCGAATGAAAGACCAAAAATCGAGCGATACAGTAACCCTATGCGACAACAGAGCGGCTCGATGTAGGCCGAGCTGAATTACTCGAAATTTGAGACCTCAACACAGTCACGGCGCTGTTACAATTGGGGAAAAACTTGATTCTCAGGGCGGTCCTGAAGGGTCCAATCGATAGCGCCGTAATAAGGGGTATGGTGGTGTTGTTCGAGTAGCCGAGCGCCAAACTCAGCAGCCAATACCATTGAGGGAGCGTTGCACCGCCTAAATCACTCAATTCTAGTCTTAAAATAAGCTTAACAATTGGATTACTGTAGTTGAAATAGCTGAACAACCCGTAGACGATCATCGCAAACGGAATCAGCGGCAGAAACGATTGTACCGTAATCCCAACTGACATCCAACGCTCGTTTTTCTGCTCTCGCGCTGTTCTGTGCCGCTCTGCAACTCAATTCAGCTACCGTAATCCAACGAGAACGTACCTGATGTCTTGTTTCTTTGCTGGTGTTTGAAGATAAAGAACATAAGTCGTATGTTCAGCGCGAAAGCTACCGTAGTTACCGTACACCAACTGCCGAGGACGATGTTCGAAAAGTAGGAAGGACCGTTCAGAGTTGGACCACACACGTCCTCCTCTTTAACAATGCCCCAAAGGAGGCTTGCGAGGGTTACTGTAGCCTGAAATCATCCTGATTGCGTCAGAATGAACATGCGAATTATACCGCAAACGTCAAAGAGGCCAGAATTAGAATGAGAATGAACTTGCGACAGTATTTCATGTTGTAGATTACCGTAAGATGCCGATCCAACGCGATAATCTACAAAAATTACAAATTTAGAGTTTTCGTGGCGGGACCCACTAGGTTGCAAAAGATCCTCGGGGTTTGTCCGTGATCGTACAGTCGTCTTAGAACGCTGCAGAGCGTGAAATTCACTTCCACATTCATCCTCAGCATCAGCAAGTACCAAATATGGAAGATGAGGCTCGCGCACGCAGCGAATAGGCTGCAGGAACTCAGACTGATGACGGGGATCTAAAAGACGACATTTACCAGCGGCAAAGACAGGAAATTCCACCTTAAATTGACCCTTCAGGTTCTTCGTTGTGAGAGACACGTAGAGAATCGTGCCGCTGACGATGATCCCCGGGATTGAGGCCCAAATATTGACATGCGTGTTCGGCATGTAGGAGGACCGTAGCCGTACAGTAGTCGACCAATCAAAGTCGCTTCTGTTGAGCAGAGCCATCGGGAGTGGCACAATCTGTTGCCAAATGATCGTAGTTTGAGAACGAAATACGCGGGCGGGAGCGGTGCGCTGGCGTGACTTCGGAATGCCGTAAATAAGCGGTAAACAGACGCTCGCGTGAGTGGATGCGAATACAAAAAGCGGCATTTGATCGCGAAGGACGTGGAGGACGTGCGAAAGGTTAAATTGATTAAGAACGCGGCTTGAAGACACACATTGATCATCGTTAGAGGCTAATAGGATCTCGTGTGACACGCTGCTCTGGCTGAGGTCAGAGAACGAAGCACATTTTCGCAAAAATGAATTAGAATTGCACTTGAAAACTTCCACGAAATTCGTGAATGACTTCCTGGCGTATCAATGGGTGGTCGTGGCGATTGTAACCGTCAGTGGAACGACAATGAGGCTCAGCATGGCAACATTCTCAAAGACGCAAAACGCACGAAAATGAGGAAAAGTACAAATTGTTACTCGCAAGTCATTACGCGCGAGTGGCATTAGTCATCATAGCGAGAAATGAATCCCAGGAGATGTTGCGAACATCAACGTGACTTCATCATGTGATTTAATAAGATAATGACCGCACTGGCTGAGCGTGGAACTTCCGCTTTCGACCGCTTTCGACCGCTTTTGGGAACAATTTCCTTTCAATGTGAGCGTAGAATGAAAAATGAATCAAGCAAAAATTAAATCACTTGTCACTGTCCGTTGTCAACTGCATTAGTCAGAGAGAAAGAGCAATTTTTTGGAAGAAAAAAACGTCTACAAATCGTTTAAACATCGCCGCTATACGTTGCCAATTGTATTTGGCTGAATACAAATTGAATAAATTGAAAAATGGAATAAAAGGATAAATTAAAATTAGAAAAGTCAAAATGATCACACTCCAAAAATATGACACTCTAAGGAGCCGCCCTGTCATCTGCGGCCTGATGCATGCAAATTTAATAAATGATTAGACAATGTAAAATGAGTCAAAGTCGCAAAAAAAGTCGTCTTTAAAATCGTCGAAAAAAATTCTTGGAAACGGCTTGAAAACCCAAAAAAATTGCAATTTTTTGTGTAAAAGTCTGTGTAAAAGAAATCAATCGCCTAATATGCGTTCTTCATTGCATTTGTCAGACATTAATTGAATAAAATCGGGAAGAAATCGGCCTAACTTCAAAATTGCGTCAAAAAATAATCTAATGAGCCGCCCTGCTCTACGCGATGTGATGCGTAAAAATTTAATAAGCGACACAAAATGCGCCATTTTCAATTTGAATAAAACAAGCAAACGAAAAAATAGAAAAATCAAAATTTTTGGTAAAACAAATCAAATTTTAATTACTCATCCGTTCACCACAAACGATAGTAAAAATTGAGTTACTTTCACTTAGACCAACAGTAAAACTAAAGCAGGTAAAAATCTAAAATCGCCAAAAATCAATTGAAATCAAACAAACTTGAAATCCTTTGCCAAATTTACTTCGAAAAAAACACTAAAGAAGAAAACAGGACAGAAAACCAAAATCTACAATTCTTTGGAAAAACGCTCCCGATGTCAAATGATCCTCTCGATGGCACGTTGTCAAAATGGACCAAGCCGCTTTTTACCAAAAAAAACTTTAAAAATAAAGCAGAGAAGTACAGACGCAAAAAAAATTATGAAAAATTATTTTCATTAAATTAAAAATATTAAAATTACAAAAAAAAATTAAAATGGCACCTTGTCAAAACATTTTGGTCTGAAGATCTGCACAACGATTACAAATGCAATTAAATACTAAATTCAGACCAATTCGGATCCCTCTGGAACAAGACGCTCTTGTTGGTTTCATGAATCACAGCCCAAAAATTATGAATGCACTCTTAACTTTGAGAAGGAGCGAGTAGTCCTTAAACTTGTTGTTTTCTTTTAAAACGCTCATTAATTCATTCAATCACAGAGTCATTTAATCCCATGCCGTTAGACGCCTCACGCATTCTCAGGTCATGGCGCGAAATTGGTGTTTTGCTCGTTGTAATCAAAGTAAAGTTCTCCGGACGGACGACGGACGTTAATTGTAGAAAAAAACAAAGTTTAGATACCAGACCTATACAAGTCCCTGAGAGAAACTGAGAGCGTGAAAGAGTTCGATTAACGACCTTTTCAAATAGGTGGTCCTTGTCAATGATTACCTCATTTTGTGCTACATTTGTACAACGTGTTGGTCATGAGTTCGTTACTCAAAAAATCTGTTTGTCTTCTTCAGTTTAAAATTGGTCGCCCCGATAATCGGAACGGGTTAAAACGCCTCACGCATTTTCAGGGCATGACGCGAAATTTGCTCATTATAATCAAGTGTTTGCCTAAACTTTGTCAATTGTCGCCCTTAGAACCACGGAGATTGAATTTAATTTTGAAAAAATCAAAGCATCGATTTCGGTGAATTTACTTTGTCAATGATATCCAGAAATTCGAAATCAAAAAAATTCCCTCAAACCTACATCGTTCTCAATTTGTTGGCGGAACGTGTTGATGACTCATATTCAAAAAATTTGCTTGATTTTCTGCAGTTTCTAGAATTTTTCCAGATTATTCGAAGGATCTCAACGCAAAGGAGTTAGCGGTAAAACACTTGGGTCTTGGGTCATGACGTCTTCGGGATTTTCTTAATCGTAAGTAGCCCTTGTTCAAAACAATTTAGAGCACCACGTGTTTAGACAAAAATTCTGTTTCTCTTCTTTAGTTTGTAGAGTTTTGCTTTCCAATAATCGAATGAATGCAAAGCAATTGCAGGAATTTTCTAGACCCTGAAACTCCAAAACTTAACTCCAAAGACAAAAACTATCTCTGTCCGTTGCTTTCAATATAGCAGTTCCAATAGCAGAACGATTACGGTCAAATCAATCAGGTGATCATGTACAATAACCAAAAAATCTTCTTGTTTGTAGAATTTTTAATCCCGATAGTCGAAGGATCGAAACGCAAAGCAGTTAGCGGTAAGCCGCCTCACACATTCTTGAACCACGGAGTTTGAATTTTTTAACTTAAAACTTAATAACTTAAAAATAAAACTTAATTTTTAAAAAATCGTTTTAAATTAATTAAAGTGGGACGACAGAAGTCACCTTCAAAAAAAGACGAAAACAATGGAACAAAAAGTCAATTTAAATCACAGCGGGAATTCCCTCAAAATCGAGATGGCTACGTCAACAAAAATTCTCTTTTGTTTTTCTTCAATTTGTTTTTGTATAAAGTTTTCTTTTCGATAAACCGAACGAGTCGAAAGCTATTGCTAACACCTTGACCCTGAAACTCCAAAAAGTAACAAAAGGGCGAAGATCTGTGACCGTTGCTTTCAATAGCAGTTTCCAAACATCGATTTCGGCCAAATCAATCAGGTCATGATGTATCTTCTGGTTGTAACCAAAAAAATGTTTATCTTCTTGTTTGTAGAATTTCTCATCCCGGTAATCGAAGAATCGAAACGCACAACAGTTAGCGGGTAAGACGCCTTTTTGTACCACGGAGTTTGAATTTGAATCGTTTAAAAATCGTTTAAAATAATTAAAAGTAGGTCGGCAGAACTTACCATCAAAAAAATCTTCTAGACTTAAACGAAGGGAATAAAACAAAAAGTCAATTTAAATGCCCTCAAATTTCCTCAAAACTGGAACGTGTGGCTATTCACCAAAAATTCTTTCTTGTTTTCTTTTGTAGAACTTTTCGTCTCCCTAATTAAAAAATTGTTAAAAATAAATCAAAGTACGACAGAGTTCGCTTTCAAAAAAGCAAAACGTAAATAAATCAAAACAGAAGGGAATGAAACAGAAAGTCGATTAAAAATCACACAGGGAATTCCCTCAAGAGTGGAACGTGGAACGGAAAAATTCCCTTTCTTCTTTTTGTTCAATTTGTAGAATTTCTCGTTTCGATAACCGAACGAATCCAAAGCAATTGCAGACAATTGCAAACCCACAAAACTGCAAAAGGTAAGAGACCTTCTTGAACCACGGAGTTTGAATTTGAATTTAATTTTTAAAAATCGTTTAAAATAATAAAAGTAGGACGGAGAAGTCACCTTCAAAAAAATAGACGTAGTCGAAGGGAATAAAACAATTTCAAGAAGTCAATTTAAATTCCCTCAAAACTGTCGCTACGTCACCAAAAATTCTCTGTTTTTCTCCAATGTGCAGAATTTCTCGTCTCGATAACCGAACGAATCCAAAGCAATTGCATACAATTGCCAACCCTTTAACCCACAAAACTGCAAAGGTAACCAGGTGCAAAGATTTCTGTCCTTTGCAGTATTCAAAAATCGATTTCGGTCAAATCAGCTAGCAGTCTAGTCATGACCTCCCGTATTTATCGATGCGTAGCATAGAGAACGTGAGAGAGAGAGATGCGTAACGCCGAAATTAGCGCCTCTAGACGCCAAGTTCACGTGCACTTTGAGTTAATCACGGATCGTTGAAAAGTAGAAATTAGCCAGAAAACGCGTCATTGTCTTTGGACTACGGTCATCGACTGCAAAAAGCAACGTTGTTGATGTCAGGCTTCAATTCAGGCCTGTTTTCCGGGATCCCCGTTGCATGCGGATCGCACGTTCCCGCGTCCTCCAAAGTACGGCGGTGTATTTATCGTCAAAATCGTCCGCGAGTCACGCGAACTCGCAACATGCGAGGCCACAATCGCCGCCACAATCTTCAGAATTTGTAGGGAACTAAGAGCGGAAAGGTGCGGATTTTCTTGAATCTCTTCCGGAGTGCCTTCCTAAAGGAGCCAATCGATAGCGCGGTGATGAGGGGTATGGTGGTGTTGTTCGAGTAGCCAATCGCCAAACTCAGCAGCCAATACCATTGCGGGATGAACGCAGGGCCTAAATTGTGCATTTTGGGGGTTAAAACTGCCCAAAAACAAGCAGCCTACCGTAGTTGTAGTAGCAGAACAGGTTGATAACGATCATGGTGAACGGAATCAGAGGGATGAACGATTGTACCGTAATCCCGACTGACATCCACTTTATCTCTACAACTAACATTCATAATTTAACGAGGAAAACGCGCACTTCTCACCCGGAAGGAAGCCGCGTCGACTGAAGACAAACAGCAAAAGTCGCACGTTCAGCACGAACGCGATGAACGTCACCGTGCACCAACCGCCGAGGACGATATTCCGGAAATAGTGCGGCGCTGCGAGAGTCGGACCACACAGGTCGCCCTCGTAGGCTTTGCCGGAGAGCAGGTTGAACAGAGTTCCAATGGCCTGGAATGAATGACTGGTCTGGACGAACTTGTGGGATTTACCGTATAACATGTCGACGAGACAATTAGCGTGATAATCAACTTTCGTATGAATTTCAGATTGTGAATCACCGTGAAATAGCGATCCAACGCGATAATCTGCAAACAATTGACTATTCAGGGTGTTCGTGTCGAGACCCACCAAGTTGCAGAATATTCTTGGTGTCTCTCCGTGATCGTAGAGTCGTCGTAGGATGCTGCAGGCCATGAAATTCACCTCAGCGCCTTTCCACAGCCTCAGCAAGTACCAGGCGTGGAATATGAGGCTCGCACTCGCTGAGAAAAGGCTGCAGGAGCACAGACTGACGATCGGAATCTAAAAGCCTACTTTTACCAGTCGAGAACACCAGAAATTCGCACCTTGAATTGACCTCTCAGATGTGTCGTTGTGAGAGCCACATACAGTACCCCAGCGCTGACCAATATCGCTGGGACAGCGGCGCAGATGTTCACAAGCGTGTTCGGCATGTACGTATCCTTGAGGATTACGGTAGTCGACCAGGAGAAGAGCGACCGGTTGAGTTCGGCCATCGCGCGCTGAGAATGGGAGTTGAGGATTGCAGCTGTCGCGCTCTCTTATGAAGGGAGCTAATTAAATGAAGGTACGAATTATGTCCATTAATTGAAGGGATTGCCCTCTGCTCTCTCTAATTCCGCACTAGATCGTCTGTCGCGATTAGTCACGTAATCGCGGTTTGCGGAACTGACGCCAAAGGAGCAAAAGAGTAAAGAGTAGTCGATTAATATACCGTAGTTTGGGAGGATACGGTAGTTTTGATGTTTTTTATTCGAAAGTGGAGATTTCGTTAAGATGGGGCTCTCACGACGATTAGCCTGTTGGTTCAATGCGTAATTTTGTTGTTTTTGACTTGTAAAAGTAGTCCTTATGATGCGAGTAATCAGATTTCACCGCTAATGGACTTCTCGTGCAGAGCGTGACGTCTCTACGATCGGTTCCTGAGCAATCTGGTGGGTCCTGACACAGAAACACGTAGGATTTCGCAAGTAGCGATTTCGCGTACTAGGAAATTGGAAATTCTACAAGTACAATCGTAATACATGACTTTAGAGGTCTATTCTAGGCGAGGACATCGGTAATCCTGCCACCCATGGCCGTTATTAGAGGACCCAGGGGATGCGAAGGAGGAAGTGGTCGTAGTAGGAGTTTTACAAAAGCCATGTTTTCGCCATTCTGCGTTGCTCGGTGCATTCCGAAGCGCGTGCTGACCACGCAACGCGACTTTGGGGGTAGGAGGGCAGTTTTTTCCGCAATTCTGAAGCTCATATTTGCTAAATCGTGCAAGAACGCTTCGATTCAAGTCCAAACAGCCGAAAACAATCACAAAACTGCCTTGCTAGATGCAAATTGCGTGTTTTGGTTCAAACTTCTGTGTACCTGGTCATTTCCGTATAATTCGTAGTCACAAACAACTCTCATGACATCAGAATGAATCAAAAAAGCACAAAATGGATAGGATGCGAACAAACGAGTGCTCGTCACAGCTCCGGGGACGCGCAATCCATCCGCTGGCTTCTTTGACCCAGCGAAAAGTCAACGCCGCCTCTCGTCAACACCAAAAATCCTCGATCTCGGACTCGAAAAGCCCATAGACGCAGTTTCAGGACAATTCGTTGGTCCTGACCGTGTTTCTCCGTTGATTTGCCCGGCCTTTCGACCGAGCGGTTCCCAAAAATTGGGATCTTCAGCAGGAGAGCTTCGGATCAATCCATTTATACCCGTGAGGGTTCCAAAAATTCATCAAGTGGCGATTCAGTCGAACTGCCCCGCTTATATCCCCACTCGACGTCGTGTCTGCGCAGCGTCGTGCAGATGTCTGCGCAGAGAAGTGAGAGTAACCGCGACTGTCGCGCGTTCAGCCTCAGCATCGTACCACAAAGTCGCCCGCGGTGACGGCGAGATCTAGAGGACGGAAGGAAGAAGACAACGAGGAGAAGGAAGAAGATACGCGAGTGACGAGCGCAATCGGCGGAAAAGCGAGAGGACGGGGAGACAATGAGGTGTTGATGGCGATTACTCTCACTTCTCTGCGCAGACATCTGCACGACGGTGCGCAGACACGATGCCGAGTGGGGATATAAGCGGGGCAGTTCGACTGAATCGCCACTTGATGAATTTTTGGAACCCTCACGGGTATAAATGGATTGATCCGAAGCTCTCCTGCTGAAGATCCCAATTTTTGGAAACCGCTCGGTCGAAAGGCCGGGCAAATCATCAGCGACACCGGTCTATCCGCTTCTCTTCTAGCATGCAATGTCCTGATTCATTGGTGGAAAAGCAACTCGAAAACGGTAAGGACTCGGAAACGTTGCAGATGACATCATTCGGATAGAACTAAGCAAACTACCGAGATTGGAACTAATTACAGTTATTCCCTCGTCTCCTTTTCAGCCAAACACAATTATAAACAACAATTTATCAAAACAACGCTAGCACAAAGTTACACGAAATATAACAAAGCACGGTATTTATATTCAACATGCTGGAAAGCTGGCCGGTCCACTAAGCAGTGCAGTCACGGGAAATGTGACCAGTCTGGTTGCACTTGTAGCAGGTTTGAGTACGGGGCTGAGGGCAATCGCGGCTGATGTGTCCGTTCTCGTTGCAGTTGTAGCACTTCTGTCCGCCACCACCATAGCCACCGCCGCCGTTACCACCGCTGGAGCAGTCACGCGAGATGTGTCCAGTCTCGCCGCACTTGAAGCAGGCTCCACCGCCACCGCCGCCACCACCACCGCTGCGACGAGTGGGACAATCACGAGAGATGTGTCCGCTTTCACCACAGTTGTAGCAAGAGCCTAAGATAAAAGTAAAAAATAGACTTGACCAAGTAGAAATATAACTCACGTCCGCCACCGCCGTAGCCACCACCACCGCCGCCACCACCGCTGCTGGTGCAGTCACGAGAGAAGTGACCCTGCTCACCGCACTTGTAGCATCCGTCGCTCATCTTTGCAAGTTTTGTCGATGCTGAACACAATTGGGAGTTTATATAATTGCCCAGAAATCATGTGACAGAGATACACAAACAGCAACCGAATCCGCGCGTAAAAAACGAAGCATCTACAAATGATGCAATCGGCGCAATCAACCATCATCGGATATGTGAGCAACACAAGCTAGCTAGCAGCCACACCGCAAAGCAAGCACATTTTAGCAACAACGATGAAAATCACAACAATACAGCACACAAGCAAGACGCCACACATCCTCCGCTAAAACAACAAAGACAAATCAACGCAAGCAACCGTTCGCCAGTTATAAATTCCATTCCAACATCTGATCGTGAATTTCCTCCGTGGCCAACAAGCAAGTAGGTGGACTGAGTATCATTTGCGTTGACTGAGGATCATTTGGTGCGTTTAAATATTCAAACTGAAATCCAGTTGAGACCTCTCGGAAACGTATTCTTCGTTCATTTCGCTTTTTCGATCACAGCGAAAAGATTGATTTTCGGTTTCTCCACTGCATTCTGCAGAATGAAGACCGTTTACCAACATCCAGATAACCAAAAGCACAAAATCTCGTTGACCAAAATTTTCTGACCGAGCGCGAATTCGATCACCACCACAGAAGCAGATATGTATTCGCATTCCGTTGCTTGCCACGCGCCCAGCAGGCACCCGTTCAATTCAGTCTAGACGGCCGACAGGAAACATCGCAACCAACGCGGAACCGCAGTTGTCATCCGAAGGACTCCGCGAGCGGTTGACATTTCCGAAATGAGCGCTCCCCTTCCCGCCGAATCGTCTCCACAGAAGACTCCTTCCACAGGCACCTCAGCGACGAGCGTCCGCTCCTCCGCAGGAATCGGCTCCTACTCGATCGTCGTGCGCACATCAGCGCAGCCGGATTCAGGAACGAGAGCCAACATCTTCGTGCAGCTGACCGGCGCCGATGGGACGATGAGCGACAAGGTGAAGCTGAAGTGCTCGATCAGCCATCGCACCAAGTTCCAAACCGGTCATGTAAGTGGTCTTCGTTGCTTTGAAACCTTCAAAAATTCACGTTTCAGTCGGATCTCTTTTTGCTCGTCGACCAAATCGCCATCCAGGACATCAAAATCGTTGACATCTGGCACAAGAGCAAGGACAACCTCAGCGCTCCTCCTCCCTGGCGACTTCACTCCGTGAACATCATCGAACACGAGAACCATATGCTCTTCCGATTCCCATGCGGCAAAAGGATCGGCGAGAATCCCGACGAAGAGCTTGCTTCGCACGTCCGCCTCGAGGCGCAGGGAGTGCCACTGAAGGTGTTTAAAGACTACGATTTCCAGTGATTCTCTATAACCAATTTGTGAACGATAAAGTCTTATCAGAACGTAACGTTGCTCGCATAAACTCAAAAAGTAATTCATAACTCAAAGAAATTATTCTTCCGCCGATGCTCATTACAACAAAAATAACAACAAAAGCAAAATCTATTCTTCGGTTTCAACGGTGATGTTCGTCAGCTTCTTGAACGAGGTGACTCCGGGGACGTGGCTCACAATGGTGTAGAACTTCTTGCCAGAGTCGTCATCTTCGTCACGGCGGCGGTCAAGACGAACACGGACGCGGAAGGGAACACTCCTTAAACAGCAACGATTACAACGGTTAATTTCTTGCAACTGGCTTACTTGACACCCTGCGACCACAGGTACTTGTTGAGTTCAGTTGAAATGCGAACTTCGGGAGTTCCCATCTGCTGCTCCGCAAACTTGCGGACTTCCTTGATGGCTCGAGGAGCGCGCTTCTTGCGAGTGCTACAAATGGAAAGAGCTGAAAATCGCAACAGAGATCATTGTAACTTACATTCCGTGCAAGCGACGATGAAGGTGAATTGTGTGCTCGCGGGTCACCGCCTTCTTCATAGCCTTCTTGGCTTTCTTATCCTTCTGCGCGGGCGCCATTGCTGTCAAGAACTACCTGCAAGCACAAGCAACTCACTTGCGATCACAAGAAAAAGAATATTGCAAACATAAGCGCCACGTCGGCGATCGCTACTATTCCATCCAACACACAACTACAACGTTACGTTCAATGGCAGATTTGAAAACGCCAAATTCGAAAACCCGAAAACGAAAACACGCAATCACTTCCTCAAATCTCGCATTCGATATGCGCAGCATTAGCAACACCGCTAGGCGAAAATCGTAAACGCGCATGAAGGCACTTCAAACCATAACAAATCTATCGACAATCAAAACTGCACTGAAATTCAAGTGGAGCAAAATTCGAAGAAAGCAGCTTCGTGGTAGGCTGAGTATCATTAATGAACCGTAGTCGCGCACGTACTTCGCGGTGGGAGCCGGACTGAAGGCAAATCGATGACCGATTGCGTGCAACATTGCACACTGAGTGTAAATACCTGCGTTGCTGGTGCAGTTTTCCGGTTTCTTCGCTTCATTGCGCTGCGGTGATTCTGCGCTCAAAACTATTCACATGGGAGAGTCGCGGACGGCACCACACGGCGACAGTAAATATCCTGCAAAATCGACCATTTTTCTGACAATTTTCTGCTTGTTCGCGAGGTCGGAAAACATGCCGCAGGCATCACAATCCCACAAAAACGTCGCCATTTCAATCTCGATGGGTAAATACAATGAGTGAACATTTCAAAAATCAGGATTTCTGGTTTGATTCACTGGACTTCTTCACATGTTCGGCGCTGACGCGGATTTCCTCTTCCGGTGGCCTGAAAAACAGAAATAAACCCAAAATACAGCGCGCTCTGTCCCACTGTGTGTTCGTAGTCGGATCGTCCTCCTCGTCGTCTTCTGAATTCTTCTTCTTCTCTCGCTGGCAGAAGATCTGCAACGCGTTCTTCGCTCGTTTTCGGTCCTTTTCGATGTCTCTGGGAGGTGCCGGTGGCGGGTGATACGCCGATATGGTCACGCTCTTCGTTCCGGTGCTCTAAATCAGCGTCCGATCCAAAATCCAACCGAAATTCAAATTACCTGGATTTCTGTAGTTGTCGCCTCGGTCGTCCTCGTCTTCGTTCGCGTCAATTCACGACTCGGACACGTTTGCAAATCCATCGTCAAATCCTGCGTTGGGTCGGTGCTGAGCTTCTTGTCCGGAGTACTGCGCTTCTTGCGTTTTCCGCTTCTCGACGGCGAATCCTTCGACTGCAGATGCGCAAAGAATTCTTCGCTCTTCTCGGTGAACGTGTTCTCCGCGTACTTGTCGCGCGCGGCCCTCTTCGGCGTCTTCTCATGCTGCTTGCGCTTCTTCAGCTTCAGGCAGTATAGCAACGTCACCGCGCTCGCGAACGTCACTGAAAAGAGACGATTTAGAAGGAGGGCGGAGGAGCGGAAATTCACCGAAAACTTGCATGAAGAAAGCTACAAGATTTATCGACGAAGACGTCAATTGACCGCTCGACATTGGTGAAGTGGAGGAGAATGAGGAGACGGTGGAGGCATGGGTTGCTTCAAGTCAGTTCAGCGTCTGCCAGGAGCGGCATTCTGCACGCCGCGCGTTGACCTCTTCTTCCGATCGACGAAAGCAGCGCGAATCTGAAAGCGAAAACTCTGAGTAAGCGCGCGATAATTACCGAAAACTGGCGGATTTATCAGCGAAATTAGCGAAAAACCCAACGAGTTAACCGTGCGCCAGAATTACAGAATTGCTAGAAATATCTGAAATTGATTACAAACAAATCAATCGCAGAATGAGGATTCATCAAACGCAAATGATCGCTACAACGCGCGCACAATCAGTTCCTGGCCCAGGGAGGTGTCGCCCGGCTTATTTTCGTCGTTTTTTTAAATTTCAAAGCACAGAATGATGGAGGCATGGACTGCTTCAAGTCAGTTCAGCGTCTGCCAGGAGCGGCATTCTGCACGCGCGTTGACCTCTTCGGAAGGACGAAAACAGCGCGAATCTGAAAGCGAAAAATCTGAGTAAGCGCGCGATAATTACCGAAAACTGGCGGATTTATCGCGAAAACCCCAACGAGTTAACAGTGCGCTAGAATTACAGAATTGCTAGAAATATCTGAAATTGTTGACAAACAAGTCACGATCTCGTTCCTCGCCTATATCGCAGAATGAGGATTTATCAAAAGCAAATGCGCGGTACAACGCGCACACAATCAGTTCCTGGCCCAGGGAGATGTCGCGCCGGGCTTGTTTTGGTCGTCTTTCAATTTTACAGCTTCAACTACGAACACACACAGCGATGCAAACGTGTTCTTGGGTTAACGGATCCGTTTGTCCCAGGCATGAGGAGAATGAGGATTTATCAAGAGCAAATGCACGCTATAACGCGCGCACAATCGGTTCCTGGCGGACTTTGGCCGAGGCAGATGTCGCCCGGCTTATTTTCGTCGTTTTTTTTCAATTTCGCAGCTTCAACTACGAACACACACAGCGATGCAAACGTGTTCTTGGGTTTTATGACTTGCTGATCGGTTTGTTCCACGAATTGTGGCGTTTCACCATCAAGCGGCAGCCTCGCCTGCCCGTTCAATCCGTTGATTCTCGTCACTCTGCGTCAGGCGGGTGGACACGCGTGGGCTCGTCATGCCCGTTCACTTCCTCATATCCCAGCGCCAATTGCGAGGCACACATTGAGCTCCTCGCTGAGCAGTCGCGATCACGAAAATGTGATCGAGTGATTTACGGTTTCAAACTCGCGTCCTCATTGCGCGCGAATGATCGCCGCCAGACTGAAAATTAAGGTCAGATGTCTGATCGGGCGGCGCTAATCTGCGCGATCACGGCGGAGGCGGAAATAGCATTTACGACGAACCAGAAAACCAGAAAACGATCCGACATTCACCGCGTAAGGTCAGGATGAATCAGCGGCAAACAGAAAGTGCAATCAAAGATTGATCTTCTGTGCGTCAAAAGTTCACCAATCAACCAACGAGTCTTTGTCAACAATCTCACCTTTCAATTGATGCACTTTTGACGTTTACCACCAGGAACCAGAATTTTACACATTTGGAATATATCGAATTCACGCGACTGAGCTGGTGTGCTTCCGTGGCGCAATTGGTTAGCGCGTTCGGCTGTTAACCGAAAGGTTGGTGGTTCAAGCCCACCCGGGAGCGTTCGATCTTTTGTTTTCATGTGAACCAGCTGTTTTGGGGCTTGAATTCGACTCCTCTTTGTCCCAGCCACCTCATGTGCTCCCCGCAACAACCCTCCACTTCTGATCTTTCTTTATTTCCACCTTGATCGACAGAAATCATCACAAATAGCAGCTGCTGCGTCAATGCAATTCACGCGCGGTGAAGAGAACGACGAACACACAAGAGAAACACATGTATCACAAGCATTTTGAATGCGAAGAAATGTCTGTAGGGGTCTTGAAGGGAATTTTCACAGTAGAATATTAGGGAGAGAAACAACAAATAATAATAAAGGAGCCGTAGAAGCGCGGGAGAGGAGGAGAGGAAGAGGATGATGTTATGTACAGAAATATGCATTTTTGGAAGAAGAAGAATAAATAAATAAAATAGACCTTGATTTCGGTCGCGGATCGGATCGGAGAAGAGCTCTAAGGGTCACAGCTACCAGCACACATACTCTCATCACTACTACTTTTCTGGGAGATGCCTAACGGGGAGAGAGAGATAAGTTCTAGGGGTAAAATACTCTTTTTGAGACGCGAAGGGCTATGTACAGGAAATGCATATACATAGAAGTTCTTTTTGATTACGGTGGCGATCGGGGCGGATTACGGTAGAGGAGGAGATTGAGAATTGTTTTGATTTGTGAGAGTATGCTTGAATTGTTGAAATTATGCGTATTTCTATGTACAGAGGAGGAGGCGGGAGGAGGCCTGAACGGCTCTTGGAGTGAAATAAATTACGGTAGGAAGGATACGGTATGATCAGGAGAGGGGGGTCTGAAAGACGTGTGGTAAGTCACGATCGTGTGTTAATGAACGGGGGGCGCATGAATGAATGAATGACAAGAGAGGAGAGAGGACGCGCGCGTCGAAAGACGGTTGAATTGACAACTGGTTGGGTCTCGAACGGAAATCACACAGAAACAATTGAAGGAAGGAGGATGGCGTGGCAGTTGGGGAGACCACAAAATTATGAAATTATGAACGTTGATGATGACGGAGAGAGGAAGGACTTCACTGGGTCGGGAAGTGACACAAATTGGCAGTTGAGGGGATGGGGGATACGGTAGAATTTTGTGAGGAAAGACGACTTGTACCAATGTTACTCTCATTCATTCCCAGGCGTGTGGTGAAGGCGGAATCTCGCTTGGTTGAGCGACTGTCGATCTGAAATTAGGTGAATTTAGTTTGTGAGTTAGCAGGAATTTTGAGATCGTGTCAGGACCCAAAATTTTGCAATTTCTTACTTTGAGAAATCGGCGTATTCAGCCGAGTGAGGATTCAGGCACAGGGGAATACCGTGCAGCGGCATTCGCTCGGTGATGAACCGGTAGATGCGGTCTCGAAGCTCGAACATTGACAGACGGCAGAGTTCCTTCTCCCATCGGGGATCGAAAGGCATTTCATGCTGAAAAGAGGCGCAAATTAGTAAAGTTCGTCTTTTGTGCTCGACTTACCACAGGCTCGGAGACCTGCGTGTAGCAACGTTCGTGGCGGGAGTTCGTGTACTTGCAGCACGAGCACATGCACGAGTGGAATCGCATTCGACCCTCTTCGAGGTACGGATGCCGGAGCGCCTCTTCGACGTTGATGCGCTTCGATGGATCAAAGGTGAGCAGCTTGATGAGCAGGTCAATCGCGTCGGGAGCCGCCGGCGAGAGATTGAAGAGTTTGGCGGTGTTGTTCGGGCGATGCGGCGAGCGGAGCACGTGGCTACGCGCCGCTTCGCAGCAGGTGCGCATCTCGTCCATGGACGGGGTGCCCAGCAGATCGACGATCAGGTTCAGCTGAAATGAGGGTTACTGTAGGATCAATTTTATCCTTGAAAAAGCGAAAATTTGAAAAATCCGAACGTATGATTTTTATTATTTGCCTTATATTAGCGGTCCCAACCCGTTTTTTCAAATTTTGATTTCACAGAAAGATGCACAAAATGAACTTCTATCTGTAAACTACCGTACCTGATCGATCGGTCCAGAAGCCTGGAACAAAATGCGACGTCCGAGCAATTCAGCGAAGATGCACCCAACGGACCACACATCAATAGCGTCGGTGTACCGTTTCGCGCCCATCAGAAGCTCCGGCGCACGGTAGTACTGCGTGACGACCTCGTGGGTCATCTTCTGCTGATCCTTGCTGTCCCATATCCGCGCGAGACCGAAATCGCAGATTTTCAGGATGCAATTGCTGTTGACGAGCAGATTTCCCGGTTTGATGTCGCGATGGAGGATGTTCGCCGAGTGGAGATACCGTAGACCGCGGAGGATCTGATAGACGAACACCTTGATGTGATCGGAGGTGAGCGCCTGCGGCGAGACGATGATCTTGTGGAGGTCGCTTTGCATCAGCTCGGTGAGAACGTGCCTGAAATGTGGGTTTGTTGAGTTTTGGTGGTCCTGGCACGATTGATTGAGGATATTCCGAATTCCAGGCCTCATTTCTCGGCCCCCAAACCCCCTCTTCAAACCCAATCTCGGTGTCCTTACTGCTGCACCCTCGAGATGACCTCGCGCGTCTTCCTGCAGATTAAGTTCTCTCGCGCGCGCGTCTGTTTTGCATCGTCGCCTCTTGTTGTTGTTGTTGGTCACCGCGCGCGCGCGCCCGAACGGTCGCCGTGACTCGCGGTGCCACACAGTTCGCATAAGGTCAAGATAAGGTCACATCTTCAGCTCCCGCGGCTGCAGACGGCGGCGGCGGCGGCGATTCGCACCTCGCGCGCACCAGCGTGTCCACACAGCTGTTTCGGTGCCGCGGAGTGCTAGTTGGTACGACCCGGCGACGATCATCACATTTCCCGCTCTCGCTCGCTCGCTCGCCGGCGGCCGGAGGAAGAAGTCTAATGCTCGTTCCCATCAATGGGATGGATGCTCTGGTGCTGATTGGCACCTTCTCAGACCGGAGGAGGGGGCGGATTACGGTAGAACGAACGACTTACAGTTCTTGGAAGAAGTGGGGATTTGGTGGTTGGAGAATGTCGCTCAGAGCGAGAACCTGGAATACGGTAATTAGAGATCGGACCGAATGTGCGATTTTTATGATGTCTCGTCTCTAAGCGCAATTTGAAATTCTGTCTAGAATATAGATCCAGACAACGTTTGATTTCAATATTTTCAATGAACTTTTGGTGCTACTTGCTAATTTGTGGTCCCGGCACGAAAACCTTCAGAAAACCCCCTCTTCACCGCATAATCACCGAAAAGCGCGGCGACCGCGGAAGTGCATCGCGCGGGAGCGTCGACTGTTGACAGAACGTGACAAGACTTCCGGCTGTCGCGACCGGTCGACGTGTGTGGTCGTTGATCAAGTGATGACACAGAGTGCGAAGGCAAACTCACGTTGTCGTGACGGAACGACGCGAGCATTCGGATCTCGCGGAAGACGCGTTTGCACGAGGCCAAATTCTGGAAGACGCTCGGCATCTTCTTGAGCGCGACACGCTCACCGGAACGAGGGTCTGTGACGGCCCTGAATGAGGATTACGATAGACTTCTTCATTTTGGGGTCTCGAAACGACTTACCAAACGACTCCGAAGGCTCCATAGCCGATGGCGCGGTCAGGCTCGTGACGTTGCTTGGGCGGAACGTTGTAGTGATGCGGAGCGCTGAGGACGCTTTGGAATTTCTCCGAAGTCTAGAAAGAGACAAGACTACTTTTACTGATTTCTGGCATTTGCGCTCATTTGATACCCTATTGAACCATTGCCAGAAATATTGCACCAGTCGATACAGTATCATGTCCATTTTGGAATATTGAATTGAAATGAAATGAGATCAGTCTGAACGTGCGAGTTTTATGAGACGGCGAATCACATGGCGTGATAACAACACGCAGACCGAAAAGTGCGCGTTCGAGTGGCGAAGGACACGTAGCGCACAACCAGTTGGGAAGATTTACGCGGAAGTGAGAAATTGAGAAAAAACCGAACATATGATTTTTAATAATTTAAGCATATCTTTGCGCCTAAAACGAGTTTTGAAATTTTCGTTTCGTTGAAATATCAATGAATTTATGGCCAATTAGGCTGAAAACCAGTTTTCGGTCTCAACGCGATATTTTCAAAGTTATCAGAAAAATGAATTTTACATAAATGTGTGGTACAGATCAATGCCGCGAAAAGAACAAAAAACGTCACGACTCGGTCCTGACACGATTAGTCTCGTTTGCAGACGTTAAGCAAACAAGATTTGGCGCAATTCTGGTCCCGCAAACATGTTTTCAAAACTCTTATTTTGGCTTTTCTCAGCAGTAAAACTCGGCCGTTCGTTCAGACAGAGGGCAATCTAATCCTGACACGAATTCCCAGAATCTCCCGCTTTCAGACATCACAGACCAGACGCACAGAGAGCAACAAAAGTGCGCGTCGCTAACAAGCGGCGAGTGCGAGTGACGGGGGAACGAAATCGCAAAATTCGCTCTCCGGACTACTTATAGTAGTCGAGCTGGCGCTCTTATCAGCAGCAGCGCGCCTGCAGAGGGGGAATTCCACGATTGAAACGTTTCAGTCGGTGCTCTCCGCGCCGATCGCTCGCCGCCGGCTGGTTTGTTCGTTCGTCGGTGTGTGGCGGCGGCGGGAGAACCACGTGGTCGTTGGTGGTCTGATCAGCAGGCGGCGGACGAACGAACGAGACGTCCGATGGTTCCACGCCGCCGCGTCATCGCCGTCGACCAACCAACCAACGAGCAGCAGCAGCAGAAGTACTTTCGACAACTCGACCGTCACGATTCACGCGGCGGCGCAGCGGAGAATTAGACCCCGGAGGAGCCGGCGATCCGCGAAGATCGACGCGCGCGATGGTTGGATGAACGCGCGATCTTTATCGCTCGGAATTTTCCAGAACGACCGATAACTACTACGCAGCAGCAGCAGCAGTGGAGGGGAATCGAAAACGAGTGTTGTGACGTTTACTAATTTGTGGTTTTTGACTTCGCAAAGGGCGACTGATGAGTAAGCGAGTAAACAGCAAAAAATGCGATTTTTGACCTCTTCGGTCTTGGAGCGACTGCCCAATTATCTGGGTATTTATAGATGCTCAGTTGATAATACAATAATCAAGCTATTTTAAGCGTGTAGAAGAAAAAGGCCGAACGTATGACATTTCCTAATTGGATCATAGCTTGCCATAGGAGCCGAATTACGATAATCAAATTTTTGGAGTTGAACTGTCAATCAATGATCCAGTGCACTATGAAAATGGATTTTATCAAATTAGGTCCTACGGCGAATTATGACTCAAAGTACGATTTTTACAAATTTGAATTTATAAACTCTTCTACCACGCCACCTTCAATCCGCAATCCACAAACAACCGATGAAGAAAGTTCACTTGTTTTCTGTTCTTTTTGCGATCTATGGTCCCACCACGATTAACCCAAATTTCACGTCTTCTTCATTCTTTGTCCGCGCGTTGTTGACACCGCGCGCACCTCCACGCGCCACAATCAATATTCTCGTGTTGTCTTCTCCAAAATTGCGGCCCCCTAACAAACAAGCCCCGCTTCTCTCGAGAAGAGAACATCGCTGCGAGACCAGACGACTCCACTCCACAAGCATGTGATCGTTGGCCCTTCGGTCGCGACGAAATCGCGTCGGGACACACAACAAACTTCGTTGTCGTCGTCGCCGGCGCGACTGGCACGGGTAAATAAAGCCTCTTCTTCTCCTTCTCTATCGATAGCATCATCATCTTTAGTCCTGGGCGCCGAGTGCCGCCGTGTTAGGAGCCCATCACGCAAAACATAAAACAATCGTGGCAGGACTCAAAGGTCACACAGGGGGCAAAGGTTTGTTTTTGGTAAACAAGCGAGGTTGTTTGTGTGCGTTTGCACCCCGCAAATATCGTTTTGACGTTTGATGTCTTCGCGGTCCTCGCACGATTGGGCATTTTGGCAAAAAGTGGGTCTTGGCACGAAATTCGCAAAATTTCTGTTTCTAATCGACTGGTGCAACTCTCCTCCTCTTCAAATACCGTAGTAACACGACTTACATTGAGCATTCCGTGTCCGTGAATGTGATGCGCTACCGTACCCTTGACGACACCGTGGTGCACCTGATGCGGATGCATCGGCTGGTGGTTGTTCGGCTTGGCCGCAGCCATCGGCGGTCCCGCCACCGAAGCCTGATGAGAAACTAGCGCCATTTCTACAGTAATCCGAGTGTTTTTAACATAAATCGAGCGGTCTACTAACCTGCAGGGGTACCGTAACCGTACGGTAGTTGCTGCTGCTGCTGCTGCTGATAGAAGCTGGCGACAGCGGCCGCTTGTTGCGCTGCGAGGAACGAGTCGATGAGTTGAGGATCGACGGCGGCGGCGGCGGCGGCGAACGGAGCAGCAGTGTCCTCCGTGTCGTCCGAAGCGACGGTTTCCGGAGAGGAAGTGAACGGGGTGGGTGGTCCGAGCCCTATGGCTGCTGAGGGGTGATGCAGAGGAGGATGAGAGTAGAAGAGAGGATACGGTAGGACTGAGGCGGTCGCTCCGAAGCAACCGACACTGCTGTTCGTGGTTCGAGTGGCCGACGAGGAGACGCTACTACAGCTGCTTCCTGCAAAGAGCAAAAAATGAATGTGTCGCAGGTTCGGTCGGTCACGACGACAACGAAATTCGCGCGATTTGAATCGTCGTCGCTCGCGGCGCCCCGAGGGCACCACTTTGCGAATTACCGACGACGACGACGCTGAGCGCCAAGCGCAGCGCAGAGTGGACAGAGATTAACGCACATTGTTCGCCGCCGTCGTCGTCGCCGCGCCCTGACGTTGCAGGACCACCGGATGTACGCGATTTTTTGCAGCCTTTTTGCTAATTTTAGACATGCGCGCGCGCGAGTGAGAGAGAAGAGTTCCTGGTTTTGAAGTACGCGAACGCGATGTTTCAACAGGCGGAACATTCCGGGTTCTAGCGAATCTGGATTTGCGGTGGAAAAACGAACGTATGATATATATTAATTGGCTCGTAACTACGGTTTTCAAGAGAGCGGAAAAAAAGGATTTCATAGAAATGAAGTGGATTGGGCCTGTTTCAGGAGCAGAACAAAAAATTCAATTTTGTATTGAAAATACGAACGTATGAAATATAAAAAACTGTCCATAAAATTGCTTTTGAAGCGAATTTTTAAATTTCAATTTCTCCACGTTGAATGAAAACTCCTAGCGATTCTAACCATACTGTCAAAATCTGAAAAATTGGCAATTTGGGTCCTGACACGAAAAAATGAATTTCCATGGAAGTACTCAAAAGTCGTCGTTCACCTCCGGTAACAACGTAAACCGAACAAAAAATCTTCAAAACGTAAAAAAATTAGGTCTTGACACGATTACCCCAATTTCCATCGATAACCGAGTGCTAAAATGCTACAAAATAAAAGTGAAAAATCGAGTCAACTCGCTCCACTGATCCTGACCGGATGACCCTGATTTCGAGGAGGAATCGACGGAGGAAAATCGAAAACGAAAAAAGCGAAAGTCGACGACGCGACGTTGACGACGTCCGCCGACCCCGAGGGCATCCTCCTCCCCCTCCGCTCGCCTGTATTTACCGAACAAACGCGCAAACGAGCAAATCCAGCTGCTGGTTCGTCGTTCGCTGGTGGACACGACTTCACGCGCGCGCGCGAGCGATCGACGCGACAATCACAAAGTATACAACGAACGAGCAGCAGAATCGCCACAGTTGGAGGCGTCCGAAGGTCCACCGCCGCCGCTGCGTCAGCCGCCGCTGGTTGGATTGCTGGGTGGACTACTGGGCGGTGGCTACTGTGTGTGTGTGTATGTTATAATTGCACGCGCAAACAGGATCCGCGCAGCAGCAGACGAACGCGGAGGAGGATTCGTGTGTGCGGGAGACGTGTGAGGCGAGGGAGAGGCGAAGGAACCGGTGTGAAACCGACTGTTCGGAGGCGCGGCGGCGGCGTTCGAATTGAAATTTGCGTGTTGCAATGTGCAGCAACATAAGCCGAAGGAGCTGCTGCTGCTGGAGGATTAGGTGTTACGGTAGGAGCGGAGGGCTTTGAAAAGCTTTGCGAAATCCGCTTTGGGAGGAATTTGTTGCGGTTTAGAGAGAGAGGAAACTACTTTTACTGGAAAGAGCGAATGTTTGAGCTTTGGAGTTGGATCGATTGGGGTTTTGGGCATGGATTCAGAACTGCAAAAATTGAAAAAAATGGGTCTCATAGCGGTGATTTAAAGCTTCGATCGTGTCTAGTTGCTAAGAGAACCTAGAGCAATCGTTCGGAGACCAAAAAATTCAAATTTCGGACCTAAAGCAGGTCATAAAATAGAAATCAGGCCTTGAAGCTTCAAATCAGACCAAAAAGCAATGACTTTAAATACCGTACCATCTCAAATCGGCAAAATCTGCATCTCAAAGACGCCTCATCCTACCGTAATCCGCACAAACCAAATAATTAACAATTCAAGGACAAATTCGGAACATCAATCCATCCATCCATCGCACCCGCTCGCTCACTCCTCTTGGCCTCGATTTTCGCGCGTATCAATAATCTTAGCCCCATCGAAACACGTCCATCACAACCCCCTTGAGGCGCGCGTCCTCGCAGCAGCAGAATTCGTGTGCAGGCCGATTGCTGCTGCTGCTGCTGCTCTGCACCCAATAGTAGAGAGTGGAGTAGAGTAGCCGCACAACTGCCGTAGGCCCGAACACCCAGCTGACTGACTGCCTTCAAACTCGCGCGCGTCGATTGACGACGTCGCCGCGGGCCACACCGCCGCCCCCCTCATGGTCTTAGGGCCCAAAATTCGTTCTTCTCTCTCCTCGAGGCGTGCGCGTGCAGAGCGAAATGCAAACCGACTGAAACTCTCCTTCACCGAGAAATCACGAGGCGCCTCTCGATCGGTCGATCGTCGCGCGCGCGCTGCAGCGAGCGAATAATAACAACAGAGACTCTGCGCTGCGCTGCCTCCTGCACTGGACAGCTGGCTCCTCGCTGCGCCGACTGCTGCTGACCACCACACGCGGTCCGGCGGTCCGTCTCCCCGTTGACCACGCCTCCACTCGCGCGCGCGCCGCTCTCCAGAGCTCCCGCAGCGAGCAAGCAAGCGAGAGAGAGAGAATGGTTATGCCTGCACGACGCCGAGCGGTCACGCCGCGTCGGGAGAAAAAAGCGCGCGACACGCTGCAAGCCGATATTCACGCGGCGAATGGACCGACGGAGGGACAAACGAGCTGAAGCGACGATGCACCCGAAATAGAACCTCACGAGGAGGAGGAGGCGAAGGTGCAAAGGTCAAGAGGGGGAGAGGAGCGCGCAGGGAGTGGCGATCGGCCTGAGAAGAAGGGGGAGCGAGTAATTAGGCGTGGGAAGAAAGCGTGCGCGCGCGCGAGAGGAGGACAGCGAGGTTATCTAGGGTCAAAAGGTTACGAAATATGAATGGGGACAGGTGATGACGATGTGTGGCGGTGAATGGCGGAATTTGGTACTTGAAGCTACGCTTGATTTTTGATTTTAAAAATAAATTAAAATTTACGGTAAAAGCGAACGATAAACGATAAAAAGTATGAACTGGAATCACAAAAATTGAAATTTAAAAATTTGAATACTTTGGAATCAGCTGATTACTGATTTTTCTTAAATTTCAAGTGAATCATGTGACCTAAAACTCTGTAAATCAATAAAAAATGAACTCTCTCACAGTTTGCAAAACATTAAAATTGTAAAATCAAATCATTAATGTTTATTTTAATTTCCAATTTTAATTATTGCTATAAATACTTGAAAAACTACTTCATCGAAGTACAAACAGAAGAACAAAAATTTGATAATTAAATTGAAAAATTGAAGTTGCGAATCTGAGGCTGCTGTGATTGAGCAAAAGCTAAATATTTTGGATTTCTGAGTCGGAAAAAGCTGAGAATCACAAAAATAAAATAAATTAATTAAAATAAGAAAATTTAAAATAAAACGAGAAAATTCTTTCATTTCTTTTCAGATAATTCTAATGATAAAGAAATGTTTAAAAAATCGCCTCAGTTCCAATGCACTGATGCTGCATCAACATTTAAAATCGTTCTAAAATGCATTAATTAATAGCTTATTGATTTACAGTACGTTCTTGATTTAATTGACTTTAATTGAGCTTAATTGAATTGATTTGCCAAGAAAATTAAGCAATTTTGCAGTAAGCAGCTGTTCAAAAATGACATTTTCGTTTCTTTAAAATCCAGTGTTCAAAATGGCGAAAATCCACTCAAATTCTCAGCTGATTTCCAACCAAACCAAAATCATCCGGAAGCTGCTGTCATCACTCAACCACACACACAAACAGAAAGACAGAGGGAATGAGAGCCAATCAGAACGCGAACTATTTGACCTTAGCACGTATCGGCTAAGCTAAGGTCACCTGCACCAAACGCACAGTGGCACAAAACGGCGCGGGAAGCACCGCCGTCGCGGCCGCCGCCGTCGCCGCCTCCGACAACGACGACGAACTGTAGACACATAGAGAAGAGACATTTAAAGATGCGAGAAGAGCCGGGCGAGCGAGTGGCCTCACAGTCGTCGTCGTCACACGACGACGAGTCGTGCAGGTACTACCCCGCGCATGCTGGCACCGAGGTCAACCGGATCTTGTTGATATAAACAACACATCTCCGCAGCATCAGCAGCAGCAGCAGCAGCGGCGGCGAGCTATGCAGAAGAAAGAAAGATAGAATATGTCCAAAGCGGCGGCGGCGGCGTCGATCGGCAGATGTGAGGGATGGCGGAAGAGCGCAGAGTTCATTCGCGCTTTTGTTTTCGATTGTGGACAGAAGCGTTGTTGAATTTGGAAGTGCGAGGACCTTGAGGGCAGCAGACAGGACCGAAGAGACGTGACCGCGGAGACGCTTTTATTGGATTTCGCCGAATGAATACGTAAAAACATATTTTGAGTAAAAATGAAGGAAAAGATGTAAGAGGAGGTAAAGGGCAATGATTTGAGGGATTGGATTCAACTGAAAAGGGCGGTTGAAAGAACTAAAATTGGACAGTTTGCTGAACAAAAAATCTATATTTCGACTGAGCTGCACTTTGGCCCTAAAGGTTCAGTTGGTTCCCGCTCAAAAAATAAAAATAATTCTTTAAAATTTGCTAAAAAATTAAATAAATTGAAGCAATTTTTTCAGCCATACGATTTGCGGTTTGGATAACCAAGTCTTTAGACTCAACTGCACTTTGGCCCTAAAGTCCAAAAATTAAAAAAACGTCTTTAAAATTAAAAAAAAGTTACAATTTAAAGAATTAGCAATTAAGGAACAAAAAATAAGAGTAAAAATCAATGAAAAATTACGTCTTTGCCGTCTTTCTGCTGACCAGCGATTTTAGCAAAAACCCTAAATTCCAAGGCAACTGAATTTTAGTTGGTAAATCGTTCATTTTCTAACTAACAAAAATAGCGAAACGTTGAAAGATGGATTGGGATTGAGGTCCATTCAAAAAGTAAAAAATAGAGTTAAAATCTTACATTTTTAGAAGTTTTCCACGTCTTTTCAATAGTACTGTAGATTTCCTCGCTTTGAAAAAATTCCAGAATGATGCGTTAATTTTTGGCTTGTCACAGATCGTTCAAAATCCGACTCAAAAAATCTCAAAATTGTAAAAATTAATGTACAAAAAATCAAAAATTCTCAAAAAAAGCCGTGAACGATCTACAAAAAAAAATCGAAATTTCACTTTCCATCTCTTGCTGACCAACGCGTCCTTGAGTTGTGGTTCTTTGAGATGCCAAAAGTAACTCCCCCTCCCCTCCCTCACCCTCAAACTACGGTACCGAGCACGAGTGACGTGACCGTTGCAACATTTCACAACACTCGGCCACTTTTTCTCAATCGCTCAAAAAAGAACGTTTCGTGCACCGTCGCGCGCGCGCGCTAAAACACGTATAATCTCCCTCGTTTGCCTCCACCGCTCGCTGTGTGTTTGATTTGCCCCCATTCAGACCACCACCGCTTGGTCATCAAATCGTCGGTGTCGTCGTCGCCGCACTTTTTTCTGCACTTTTTGCGTGCGATTTCGATTCGATCATTTCGAAATTCGCTTGTACACGCGCGCGCCCAGAGCCAATGTCCACTCCCGCTCGACGAATTTGATTGCTTTGCGATGATGAATCGCGCCGTTTGCGTCGAGGGACCAACCGTCTCAGGTTGTATAATTTCACAATTGAATGGATTTCGCAATGGTCAGAGCGCGGTGCGAAGGAAGGGACGAACGGTTACGGTCCGCAAACATGGATTGGACATGTTTCAGAGTGTCGTAAAAATGGGAAAAAAATGGTCTTGAGAAGAAAAGCCTGGCGAAGAGAAAGTTAGGGGCGATGGAGAAAGAACAACAAAAATTGAACGGTCAGCAAATGAAGAACTCAAAAATGTATTTTAATTAGTTTTGTTTACTAAAAATCGTTGAATTTCGTTGGATTTCGATTGACAAAAGGTCATCAATTGGAGACCCTTCAAAATTACAAAAATTCATTACAATCTTTACCAATCTTTCCGAAGCCTAAAACTGGCTTAAAGGAGTCACTACATAGAATCGAGGGTCGCGAAGCTGAGGACGCAAAAATTAAATTGAGATTGAGAATTTTAATTTTAATTAAAACACAAAATGTAAAATTCATTAAATTTAACCGTAAATTATATTATATTTGCAAGAATTTGAAGAAATAACAAATAAAATAAAACTGGTTGTTAAAGGATCTAGAGGATTTATAAGTCGCCCAGGTCGCAAAAATTATTTTAATTGTTTTCACCTTAAAACAACTTGAATGTTTAGATTGAATGGCTCTGGCTCTGAATGGCTCTGAATCTGTTGCGCTAGAAATTTTTGTTAAATAGAATTTTTTTGTAATAATTGAAAAAATAACGAAAAACACTATATTTTTAGAATGGAAGAATAAACTGTTCGAAAATAAAATAAATACGAAAAATTCAAAAATTATTTTTGGGCTTACATCCAAAAACAATGTATAATGTATAATGAAGCGAAAAATTATGAAATTGTTTAATTGCTTTGGTAAAAGAATTTCAATTTTCATTAAAACACAAAGTGTAAAATACATTAAATTTAACCGTAAATATTATATTTGCAAGAATTTGCACTAAATAATACTGGTCGGTAAAGGATGTAGGGAATATTGAAGTCGCCCGTGCAAAAATTATGTTAATTTTTTTCACCTCAAAACAATTTGAATTTGAATTAGAATTCTAAGCAATATTTTACACAGCGATCGATCAGAATGGATCCAGAAAGCCAAAAAAATTATAAAATTGTTTGAATTGTTTGATTGTAAAATGAAAATGTTGGTTTTAAATTTATTTTTTTTTATATTCATTTGAAATTTGCTTACAATTAAGGCGAAAATTGATTTTTTTCGCCACGACCCTGCGACAAAAATCATTTATTATTTTAGAAAAAGATTATTTAAACAATGTAAAAAAATGAATTGAATTACACTGTTCGCAAAAGGAATTAAAGAGAAATAAAGAAAAATGCTAAATAAAAAAGGTGTATCGTTATCGGAGAAACCAAAAATTGTTTAATGTATGCTTTGGTAAAATAAAAACGTTGGTTTTGGAACTTAAAATTTCATTTCTTTTATATTCATTTGAAATTTGCTTACAATAAAGGCGAAAAATTGATTTTTTCGCCACAACCCTGCCACAAAAATTGTTTATTATTTTAGAAAATGATCTTAAGTAAAAATTAGTATTACAGTTAATTGTTTCAAAAATTGGGATTCAAATTTATTTTTACAATTTATCTTTATTTTTACAAAAAATTTAAAATTTTCAAACTGAATGAAAGAACAAAATGTTCGAAAAAGGAATTAAAGAGTTTGAAAAAAAAGATCTTTGTGGATCACCAATGGAGCCTACTACGACGTCCAAAAATTACAAATACCAGTGCAGGAACAATATCCATTTGAATCGTTGTTGTAAAACTTGACCTGAAACGACACACATTTGACTATTGACAAATGACCTTGAAGGACGAAACAATGCACACGTGATCCGATGAAATCCAGGTCTTGACACGATTACCCTGGTTTCCATAAAGTGTGCAAATGATCAGTTGCAGAAAAGATGAATTATGTTCGAAAATACAACTTTTCAATAACGGTTTTATTGTAATTCTGCGCAAAAATTGGCATTCAACGGTCGTTCCGTAGTTCCGGTCCAACGCCGACGACGATCAATTAAATCACGTGGATCCAGTAAAAGTGGCATTATCGCACATTAAAATAAGCGAAAAAACGCCGATCACTCGTAGGAGCAACGGATCACACCCCGAATACACGACCCGCGACGGTATTTTGGGGTGCGCGGCCACGACGCCGAGAGAATTCTTCTCTAATCACTCCGTGGTCGTCGTCAGCGCACGAGTCGCTCGCGCTCTTAAGTAGGTCAGCGATTTGAGTCGTTATTATAAGAATTTCGGGCGGCTGCCGCTCCTGCCGCTGACCAACGCGCGACGAGACCCATCGGGGGGCGAGAAGGAGATGAATTTCATGCACAAACATTGCGATCGGAGATCAGAGATGGATTGAAATCTGAGATGTGAGGCTGCGCTAGCCGACGGCAAGCTATACGAAAGCAGCAATGCATCAACGGTGCATCAATATTTTGATTTTGACGAACGCTGTAATAATCAGATGGCCGTCCGCAGCATTACGGTTCTTTAAAAAAAAGCAGCATTAATTCTGCAAATGTTGCAATAAAAATTAAAAAATTTAAGAAAAATTAAGAAATTGCAATTAATTTAATAAAAATTAATTTAAACTCGAAAAGATTAAGAAAAGAAGATTAAGAACCGTTTTGTGCATTTTCCACTCACAAACGAGTGCGAGAACTACGCACCATTGGCCAAAAATTTTGAATTTGTTGTATTTTGCGCACTGCAAAAATTTACTGATGGCTGTTTCCCTTTTTCTCAAAAATTGCAGCATTAAATCTTCAACTAAAATAAATCAAATGTTGCAATTAAAATCACATTAAATATTTTTAAAAAATTGTTAAATTAACAAAAATTAGTGAATTTTATCTTTTTTAATATTAATCGAATTAACCATACAACAAATAACAACACCAATTAATTTGATTAAATTTGACAATTAATTAAAAATTTGTAATACACAGTCAAACACGAGCAAAAATTAATTCTCAGTTTTTCTTTTTGTCTTTTTGTAGTTGTGCTGATTTTCTGTAGAATTTATTGAAATTTATTAAAACTGTAATGTAAAAAAAGTTTTTAATACAAAAACTCTTCAGGACTTCAGGAATTTCAGGAGTTTGTAATTCAGGACAAAAAATTGATTCTCAGGTTTTGTAGTGAGCACTTTGTGTTGATTCTCTACAGAATTCAATTTTTTTATCAAAAAAAAGGATGAAAATTAAAAAAAAAATTGAACTTGAAGAGATTAGGAACAGAAGAGTAAACCATTTTGTGAATTTTTCCTCCTTCAGAATCAAGCGAGCGATTCAGAAGCGAGAATTACGCGTCGTAATCCGCCAAAAATTTTGAATTTTGTAGATATTGCGTATCTCCAAAAAAAATACTGATTTTCGCACAGTAAAATCGCACGAAATCATTTTAAAATTAATTAAAACTTTGGCCACCTGCACCGATGACAAAAAAAATTTAAAAATAGAAATTAATTATTTAAATGTTTATAAATTAATTTGCGGTATGTTATTGGATTTCAACAAAAATTATTAAAATAATATACATTTAAATATAGATATAACTAAAAATAGAATTCCTGTGCTCTATAAACCGCATGTTACTGACTTTTTTTAAAACAAAATATTTAAAAACAGCGGATATGGGACAAAGTTCCAAAAAAAATCTGAATTTTCCAATTAAAAGACGCTAGTCAACGTTTGCGCCACAGCTCTGACCAAAGCTAACGCGATAAAATGCCATTAAACGCGTCAAAACAACGCCAAGAAGCGCACCAACTACGCTTCCAAGAAATCGCCATCGTTCGCACGTGGATTTTGACCGAAAATGCGAAAAACAAAACGCAGAGATCGTCCAAAGACCAAAAACAGCGTTGTCGGCAACGTGTCTACTACGTCAGGCATGGAATGACGGCGGCGGTAGTGACGAATGCGCAACGATGGGACTATGCTAATCCATCGTGGCGGCGATGACGGCGGCGCGCATTAGTTAGGAGATGGCCGCGTGTACGCGCTCGCAAGAGGTCAAACGAGGCCACGAACGAAGGGCCAAACGGCCACGTTGCGCAAGCAAGTTCAGACAAGGTCAGCAGCAGCGGCATCATCATCAGGCCGGAGTACAAGTATGTATGCGCGATTGCAGTGGAGAGACGGCGGTGGCGGTCGGTGGCAAGCGAGGTGACCGCGGAAATGTATGATGATGTGTCGTCGTCGTCGTCGATCGGCCGACGATGGGGAGAGCTGGCTGAGGCCAAAGTACAACTGTGTTCAGGTGAGATTGAACGACGACGACGTTTTGTGCTGCAAAAATGGCTGCGAGACCGGAGAGGAGAGGGGGAGGGCGGTGGACTGTGAGTCGTAGTCTGGCGAGATTTTTTGCAGCGACAAAAAGTGCGTCGACGTGCGTCTCAGGGCGGAAATAGAAGAAGAGGAAGAAGATCAAAAACCAAACCATAAAAAATCCAAAATTAAACGTGAATTTTGGATCAAACTGATAGATACGTAAAGAGAGCTACAAGTAGAGCCCATAATGACTCAAAAATGGTTAAAATTAAAATCGCGTAAAATCGTTAAAGTCGCGTAACATGACGCAAGAATCCCGGATTATTCTACAAAAATTCTGAATTTTGTTGATGCTGCACTACTTATTGTAGTTGGCTTGGCTTGCTTGCTTGGCTTGAAAACTAGGCTTGATTATTTGTTTATTTCAAAAATATTTTTTTACAGTTTGGCGAAATTTTTCCACAAAAATTGGGCGGAAGAAGAAGATCAAAAACCAAACGTCGGCAGAAAAAATCCAAAATTAAACGTGAATTTTGGGTTAAAATCAAAATTTACGTCGCGTAACATGACGCGAGAATCCCAGATTATTCGACAAAAATTCTGAATTTTGTTGATGCTGCTGATAGCGTACGCACGTATCTTTCCAAAAACTAGGCTTGATTATTGTTGTTTATATCAAAAATATTTTTTTACAGTTTGGCGAAATTTTTCGACAAAAAATGCTTCTCTGGGCAGAAGAAGAAGATCAAAAACCGGATCCTCTGGGCGGATCAAAAACCGAACAGTGACGTTGCGGCAACAAATAATCCCAAATGAATTTTGCGATCAAAGTTTATAAAGAAAGTTACTAGTGCAGCAGCTACAAGCCGATAATGATCCATAAATAGTTAAAACCAAAATCATAATCGTCGCGTAAAATGCCGCGAGAATCTCGGATCATCCGCCAGAATTTTGTGGATACCCTTGCAAAAATTGACTGATTTTTATATAAAAGGTAACGCAGAACGTCTAGCAAAAAATGGATCTTTTTTGAATTGTCGCGAGACCTCTCGCATCATTCGTCAAAATTTTATAATTTTGCCTTTCCTGAACTGCGATAGGCTAAAACTCCGGTGAAGATTTTGCTGACTTTTATGTTGGACCGCCTATGTTGGATGTTGGAAGCCTATGAATCAAAAAAATGAATCAACTTTTTCGGATTTTGTTTGATGACAACAGTTAATTAAATTTAATGTTAATTAAATACTTTACCGCAAAAGTAATTTAAAAAATGATTTATGATGGTATGGCCCTTTCCGTATCAAAAAAAGAAACGTAGCGTAATTTATTTATTTATTTAATTTAATTGATTTAATTAAAACTTACTTGTTTAAACTTATTTAATTTAAAAAACCACAGCGTACGAACTACTTACTTGCAGTACAACAAACAAAAATGAAGTCAACTGGAATTTGCGGATTGCTTCAAAAATTAATTTTTTAAATCTGTAATTTGCTCGAAACCGCGTATTTAATTTGACGGAAATTGAACGCGCAATTGTGACTGAAAAAATAATAAGATGGATAAGATCAAAATCTTTGTTGTCGCGTAAAATGGCGCGAGAAACACGTATAATTCGACAAAAATTCTGAATTTTGCGGATGCGGAGGCAAAAATTTACTGATTTTTATGATGAGGCCAAGACAAAGTGGCAAAAAATGAATTGATTTTTTAGATTATGTGATTTTGTATCTTAGTTTTGAAGAGTTTAGCGATAGTTTAATGCCAGAAAGGCGTTCAAAAATAGGCTGATTACAGGTTTGATCTGGTCAAAAAAACTTTGAACAAATCTTTTCACAGTCGCTCGCTGGTAGCGTAATTAATTGTAATTAGCATAGCGTTTTCTAAAAAAGGCTTTGCTTGAATACTTCAAAAATTATTTTATTTAAATTCTGGCGAGATTATTTTGCAGCGACAAAAAGTGCGTCGCCGTGCGTCGTACGGCAGAAAATAGAAGAAGACGACCAAGAACTGAACAGAGACGTTGCATTTCTTTCAAAAAATCCCAAATTAAACGTGAATTTTGCGATAAAACTGATAATTAAAAAAAGAAAGCTACAAGCTGATAAATATAAAGATGTCCTCTGTGAAACGTCGTGAGTCTCGCCTCATTCGTCTAAAATTTTGAATTGAATTTGATGCGAAAGGCTGCATGGCCGCGATCTCCAATACAAAAATTTGCTGATTTTTATGAAGCTTGAAGTCACAAAAAAACTGATTTTTGTGTTGAAGCCACAGGATGCGGACGCAGCTTTCAAAAATGAATTGATTTTTTTGGATTTTGTATGCCAGTTTTGACGAGATCGGTGATCCTCTTTGGTCGCAAAAGTAATTCAAAAAGTGAACCAGAGCGTAAAAAACGATTTTTAGACAAATATAGCATAGATGGAATCTTATGGATCATATGGATGGAGAATAAACCGCAAAAATATGATATTTATTGAAATTACAATTACTTACAAAAGAAAAGCAACGTTATAGTTATTTAAAATTAACTAGTGAATTTAAAAAAATGATTTAAAAAAACGCCGAACATTTTAGAGTCGCTGTTAGCGTAATTAATTGTAATTAACAAATCGTACACACAGTAGTCGTTGCATTCCCAAAATGATGTTAGCTGGAATTAACAGAATACTTTAAAAATATTTTTTTTTGCCCGAAGTCGTGTAGTTAATTTCACGAAATTTTTCCACAAAAATTATGATTAAAATTGAAAACAGATTGCGAATTAAAATTAGCCGTACCGGTTGGTCGCCCAGATAATTATGATATTAATTTAAAAACCGAAACATTGGATGCAAAAAAATGGATGGTGATCACGATTTGATTTTTTATTTGAGCAAATTTGAGCAAAGAAGTGAAGAACACAATTTGTGCATAACCTTTTAATGAGTACAGCCAGAAGCAAAAATTACTATTTGAATCTTTTTAAAAATTATTAAAATTTTATCAAAAATTTAAATTCAAAAAAAAGAATTTTAATTTTAAAAAAGAAATTAATTTAAAAATCAAAGAACTATTTGACAATTTCTTACTTTGTCAAAAATATTATCATGCAAAGCATACAGCAAGAACGTTATTTTCTGGATTTTGAAAGATTAAAAAAATACGGTTCTTTTAAACTAAACACAGAGAATTTCTGGCTTTTTTAGATTTGATACGGCGAGAATGCGACAATAAAAACCAAAAATTGGTTGGAAATTTTATGATTTTACAGGAAAAGTTGCATGTTTAATGTTTTTAAAATAATTATTTTATTTTAAAATTTTATCTTAAGAACATAGAAAAAAGATTTCTTTTAAATTTTTGAAATCTAAATATCCTTCCATTCGCAAATTCAAGAGCCAAAAGAATCGAGAAGGATAGAAAAGTTGTGCGTTCGATCCGTCCGCAGCTGCTTCCTTTCATCACTCATCTGCATGAATAAATCACGACTGACTGGTCTCGGTCGCAAAAAGACGGACAGATACGCAGACAAGAAGTGTGTAGACAGACACAAAACTGGCCGCACACACACGAGAGGAGCGGGAGTGAGTGAGTGGCGATAAAACGGGACGAGACGGCGAAAAGTCCAAGTCAATAATGGAGGAATGAGCGGAAAGAAAGAAGAAAAAGTGCGGCAAAAGTGGAAGAAAAGGAGTGCGAGGGGTGAGGCATCGGAGTGAGGAAGCAAAGGGCGGTGGTCATTCTCGGAATGAAGCCGGATTCAGACAGAGAAGCACAGAGAAGCACAAATGTTGGTTTGTCCTTTTGAGGGCGACACCGGAGAGCAGGAGGAGGAGGAGCAGATGGATGGATGGATTTGGCGCTGTGTAATTCAATAAGGGCATGAGAGAAGCGGCGAATTTGCAGAAATGTGTGTGTGGGAACAGGAACAGGTTCTGTGCTGAAAGAGAGATGGACAGCGGGTGCACTTTTTGTTTAAATTTGGAAAAAGGGCGCCCAGAGTGCGCTCAAAAACGCTTTGGCGCCTTTTTTTGAGACGAGTTATCAAAAAATTGATACTTGCCTTAAAATGATTGAACATGACAGAAAATTAATTCTATTACTATCATTGATATTTTATTTGTTCAGCAGGATAGGCCGAGGATAAAAACCAAAAAAAATAAAGTTAACTTTACTCATCCACGGGCGCTTGAGATGAGGACGTCAAAATTACAAAAAAAATCTTTTTTTTTTGGTTTTTTTGTAGCCTTGCTCTTGTAGCGATTTTGTAAAAAAATTTAAAAGGCACAAAAACTCAAAAAATTTCATTTTCTTTTTGAACGGCTAAAAAGCTAAAAAGCTAAGCTCCAAAAAATGTATCTCCCTGCAAATAAATTGAACAGTTTCATTGAATTCATTAAGCACTTGCGCAGAGTATAAGGAAAATTACAAGAAAATTGGTTTCATACTTTGTGAGCGACGGTCGTGGACAAAAAAACAATTCCTCTATTTCTATGATCGTTGCCTCGTTTAAATAAAATTTCAATTTCGTTTAAGCTCGTTTAAATACAAGTTTAAATACAAGTATAAGTTATTACTATAATCGATTTTTATTGATATTTTTTTTCGTTTGATACGTTTTGAAAGTGATGTCCGATTCCAAAAAAGTGATGTTCAGCAGGATAGGCTGCAGTATGGAAGCAAGTCCAAAAAATTAAAATAAAGTTTTAAAAGAGAATTAATTCGACACGAGGAAACCGCAAAAACAAAACAAAAAATCAGAACTTTGTAAGATAGGTTCACTTGAATTTTTTACAAAAAAATCAGGTAATTTTTGTTTGTAAAATCGTTTTTGATTTCTGCGGTTGATCAGCAGACTTTGACCGATTTTCTTTGGTAGGAAATAGGAAATGTTGCGGTAGGAATTAAAAGAAAAAGCCTTGCTTTTGTAGCGTTTTCGAAAAAAAATTTTAAAAGGCACAAAAACTCAAAAAATTTTTTGCATTTTTCATTTTTTGCTTAATTTTTTTTGAACGGCTAGCAAGCCTTGGCTTCAAAAAATTGAATTCAGTGAGCACTTGCGCAGAGTATAGGGAAAATTACAAGAAAATTGGTTTCATACTTTGTGCGATACAACCGTGGACAAAAAAAAACAATTCCTCTATTTCAATGATCGTTTCCTCGTTTATATAAAATTTGTTAACACTGGAAATCGTTAAAACTACAGCTGAAGCTGGTCTTTCATCAAAACTACTACGTTTTCATCCGCATTAGACATGGAAGCAATTGTGCAAAATTAATAATTGGTATTTCATTTCATTTGATCCTTTATGAACGTCTATCGTGGAGACCAAAACAATTCCCCTATTTCCTCGTTCCACAATGAGCTCGTTTAAATTAGAATCGATTGGCCTGATAACCACAAAAAAAGATGTTTACAGCAATATATTCGTCTACGGGTGAGTTTATAATTTGATTTATATCTGACGATTGTGCAAACGTGCAAAAAATTAAAATTTCTTTTAAAAAGGTAAAAAGATAAAAAATAATGAGAAACGGGCAAAAATTCAGGATTTGTTAACGTCGTTGAAGAGGAGTCGTCAATTTACAAAAAATTTGGTAATCTCTGTTTCCAATTTATACTGTTGATTGACAAAATTGACTCTTTGTTACGTATGAAAATTAGGGTGACCCTGAAAGCAAAAATTTGATTTGATTTTTTATTTGATTTGATCCTTTATGAACGGCCAGCGTAGAAATCAAAACAATTCCTCTATTTCCTTGTTTAAATAAAATTTGAAGTCCAAAAATTGAAATTTCGCTTAAATACAAATCTAATTGACTTAAAAAAAGCATTAGCACTAAAATCAAAACCACTACGTATTCATCCGCATTGGTCACCTATACTGATAGCTTGGTGCCCTGTTCTATGCTTGTAATGCTTGTAAATTCAAAGACTTCGCAGAGCAATCCATGGACAGAGGATATGCTTGTTCAATTGTTCAAAAATACTCGTTTCCAGCGCAGCAAAAATTTGCTTATTAAATGTTTCCACGTTGACAATTTGCAAATCGTCAAGGAAATTCCGAAAATAGACCCCGTTCCCCGCCCTCCGCCGTTGCACTGGCTAATCAGCGGCCGATCGGAAGTGACAGGAAATGCAAGTACATTGCACCCTGAGGATAACGAAATTAATTTCCTCACTCCTTCGTCTAGACAGCGTTTGCATAAAAAGTCGCACGTTCGGTCAATGTTCTTTCAGCGAGTGCAAAACTCGTTCTATCAAATAACGATTTGAACTCTACTTAATTTTTCCGCCTTCAAAAATGCAATTAATAAAAGTAGTACGTTCAGCCTGACTGGAAAACGGGAAAAACAAATTTTCACAGATCGAACATGTGACATTTATCAGCCGACAGCAGACAGACAACATGACGTCAGCTAATAAACGCGAGACGAGTGGTCTGAATGAGAAAATAGCCATGACTCATTCCTCCTTCCTTGTTTTTCGTCTTTTTTCCGGGGAATTTGATGGAAAAGGAGTAGCGACAGGAGCTACAAAAAAGACAGAGACGTATCGGGCAGTTAGCAAGCGAGTGCGCGTGTAGGGAAATCTTGGACGAAAACAAATTTTAGGAAACAATTGGAAAGACAAAAAAATGAACGTTAATTTTCCAGAAAATTCCAAAAAATTAAATTTGGAAATTTTAATTTAACCATGAAAGCAAAAAATTATTAAATAACTATTTTTTAAATCAAATTAAATTAATATTTTCGATTTTCCAACAATTTAATAAATAAAGTGATATTTATTTAATAAAAATTATAAACAATTAATAAAAAACAGTAGTCAAAAATACGGACGTTAATTTTAAAAAATTCCAAAAAATTAAATTTGGATACGCATCCATGAATGTGCAAAAAAATTATCCGATGGTTTTTATTTAAATCAAATTAAATTAATGTTTTCGATTTTTCAACAATTTAATAAAACTGATAATAAAAATTATATAAATTTAATAAAAAACGGAATAATCCTCAAATAGTTTTTTTATATTCTATTCAAAAAAAATCATGTAGCCTTTAGTTAAACGACAATAGGACCGGCGTTTATAAGCCAAAAATGAATTTGAAATTCAATAAAAAATATTAGATTAAGTGGAATAAATGGTGCTATTAATTTGAAATAAAAATTGTCCAGAAGACAACGTTACGGTAGCCGAATAAATTAAATTTAACAATTTAATTCTCCACAAGAACATTGTTTAGAGAAAATGCAATGGAATTTGATGGAAAAGGAGTAGCGACAGTAGCTACAAAAAGACAGAGACGTAGCGGGCAGTTAGCAAGCGAGCGCGCGGGTCGAGAAATCGATTGTTTGGACGAAAACAAATTTTAAGAATCAATTGGATGACGACAAAAATATGGACTTTAATTTTTCAGAAAATTCCAAAAAATTAAATTTGGAGACGCATCCGTACGCATCCAAAAATTATTAAATAACTTTTATTTAAATCAAATTAAATTAATATTTTTGATTTTCCAACAATTTAATAAATAAAGTGATATTTATTTAATAAAAATTATATAAATTTAATAAATAACGGCGTAATCCTCAAATAGTTTTTTTATATCCTATTCAAAAAAATATTTAGCCTTTACTTAAACGACAACAGGACCGGCGTTTATAAGCCAAAAATGAATTTGAAATTCAATAAAAAATATTAGATTAAATGGAATAAATGGTGCTATTAATTTGAAATAAAAATTGTCCAGAAGACAAGAAAGACAAGAATTTGCAACAAGAAAATCTAAAGAATACAACGTTACGGTAGCCTAATTAAATAAGTTTAACAATTTAATTCTCCACAAGAACATTGTTTAGAGAAAATGGAAAGTCAGAGTCTTGCCAAAATTTCAGATTTCAGGTTTCTGTCCTGCGAGGTAACGATGAATGTTCCCCGATTTTGAGCAACTGCGTTATTGACGCATCCACGACGCAATTGCGAGATCGCCCACGAATAGAGTTCATCTCACTTGCTAAGTCGGCTCTCTTCAAATTTCAGCAAATTCACCCAGACTTCGGGGAAAAATTTACAAATTTAAAACTCGTGGTTTTTTAAAACTAATTAAATTAATGAAATTGATTCAAGTCAACAAAAATAAATAGTAACTTGATAAAAAAGAAAATAATGAATTTAAAATTATAATAAATAAATAATTCAAGTTCATTCAGCCGGCTGCGGATCTCCTCAAAATAAAATTAGCGCCAATTAAACTTCTTTTTTTTCTAAAATTTGTTTCACTTTTTAATGATGGCAACTGTCCGGCCGAACCTGTGATTTTTATGTTTATCGAGCTTAGCGATCAAACAAAGTCACACGTCAATTAATCAGCTGGCTGAACTCATGATCTGGCGTACACAAGAGGGACACGAGTTCGCAGGGTAAAAAATCAACCGATTTTAAAAGCTTTTAAAGAATTCAAAAATTTTAAACGAAAAATGAATGAATTGAAGACTGCTGAAGGCAAAAATAATTTTTTTAAGTAAAAAATATAAGGTATTAGGAGTCAAAGATATTGGATATTGGCTAAAGAGAGTAAAGGGAGTATAGCAGCGGGAAATCTCAAAAATATTTAATTAAAAAAAAAACGTAATTTTCTCAAAATTAGCGCGATCATTAAGATTATTGCAGTCACTTGACTTTCACAAATATAATTGGCCGAACCAGCGAAAAATGCCAAAAATCCAGCTAA